>SKCR01048071.1:0-40546 GCA_019454045.1 Zanthoxylum bungeanum
AGTAAGCTAAGAATGCAGCAAAAAGTGGCTATAAACTGCACTTATCAGCTGTCTCGCCCTTATTGCATCATAGTCAGTGCATTCGTTCAGGTAGCCATTCCTTATCAGGTCCACAACTTGCTTATGCAGGTGTCTGCAGCTCTCGGTGTCATGTCAATGGTATTGTGATGCGAGCAATAAGCTCTAGCACTTCTCTTGTCCAGTGGGAACCTCCTCGGGTCAGGCTCCGTCAGCAGCCGCTTATCATGTAACTCACGAGGTATCTGAGCCAAATGTCTTTTTAGGGTTGTATACGCGGCGTCCCCCACTACATGAGCAATTCTGATAGGGGGCTTCAGTCTTGGAGCTAGTTTCCTCGGGTTTGTAGGCTTGAACTCTTGTATGTTCGATCCTAATCTCTTCCATCCACCGACTCCGTCGCGTCGAGTATTTGGCCTTGGCTCTTTCCTTTCCCGATCTTCTGGCCACACTTTGCTGGGTTTTCTTTTCCTAGCCATTTGCTCTCTTTCTATAGCAACCGGCCTCTTACCACTGGCGATATCTTCCTTCCTTCAACTAGGCCCCACCTGTGTCAGTTCTTCTGTCGTTTTCTCTTCCAACTTTTCAATTCTCTCCATCAAGGCCTTTAGGAAGGTTTGAGTTCCCTTTCTTTCTATCCGCAAGTTCTCCTCCATTTTCTCTATCCACCCCGCCACTAAGGCTTCAAGAGCTCTATGATTTTCATCTTATGCCATCGTCTGAGTGTGTTTGCTATTTTTTGTACTATCCTCATATACGACGCCAACTGTTGACAGCTGTTTTTCGTTCCAAGGGTAATTTGGAAAATCAACCCCTCAAACATACCTCCCCTAACCGTGAAATTGTTTAGTTAGTAGGGAACCAAAGCAAACTTAGCAAGCATACTGATAATCACAGAGACAAGGATTTACATGGTTCGGTGGAGAGTGGCTTCAACCTACGTCCATTGGAGTAAGGGGTATTTTATTACGGCACGGGGTCAAGACCGACCCGAGCTACAAGTGGGGTTGTGAGCTTACAAAGAGTGTATAATACCTCGGGTCTTACACTAGCCCATTACAATTCACTCACTTGGTCAAGTAATCGACTAGCTTTTCTCTCTCTATCACTAGTTTATGAGCTCTTAACTATTTTACAAGTCGTGAGATGATAAAATTGTTGTCCTTTAAATCTGAATCTTCAACCCTTTTATATAGGCTTTCGAATTCACTATTCCACTGCCCATGACGTCAGCTCATGTCACTGCCATCATTGTAGTAACAACTCACCTCAACTATCCACAATTCGACCAATCAGAATAGCCCATTTTACTGTCACTACACCGGCCTATGGCGGCTCTGCTCTTCCACTTCCTTGTCAGTGCACCGTCGTATCGCAGCTGGCAAGGGCTGCTTTCAATGAGAACCGTTGTTTTTCCCATAATTATCATTAGCCTTCCAAAAGCTAATCCTTTCAACTAGGGCATACGTCACCTACGCCTAAGCGTAAAATAACCTGTGGTCCTAGCTCCGTTCCTCGAGTCTGCATACCGAGGTGAATGATATTTGGTCAAACTTCCTGACTTCTCAAACAAGGTCGGGTTCACAAACAATGACCATATCGGGGTTGGCTTCCACAAGCACTCAAATGCTGTCAAAGCTAACACTCCTTTTCTGGATTGAGCCGGTATCCCATCTTGGTTCATCATCAGTAGGTTCTGCCCTCAGGAGAACTCTTCTGTATAGTGGGGTCGGGCCCCTCTGTCTGACTTTAACCTCTCTAAGCTTTTGGACTTTCATCATCCTCTTTTGGCCGAGTACAAACCCCATTCTACACCTTCTCGGTATTTGAACTTTCTCGGGGAGAAAAACCACCATAAAAAAGTATCAATACCAAACCCACCGGAATGATCCCGATTCATACGAAACCCAATGTTAAGTGGCTTTCTACCCAATCATGAAAAATGATAGATGTACAAAAAAAATGAGAAAAGTTAATAATAAAGACATTGATTATGTGTTAAAATTACTTTTTAACAACATAATACATGATTAGATTTGATCACCATATATCTTTATTCCCCAGCAATTGGACCCAGTACATGCCTTGGTCCGGTAGCAAACTTGTACTCTGTAAGTCACTAACTCATACAATAATTACTCAAGGCAGGCTTAAGTGGAGATTTTATTATCCTGCTAAGGTCATGCTTCATTGGTGCTTCATTGTACCTGCAGAAGTTATGGAGGTGATCAGGTAATGAGCCCGCGTAACAGATAGTTCAACAAGTCTTTGTTGTCTTTCTTCAAGATTAAAATTCTTTCCGGAAACACTCTGGGTCAATTGGGATGAACCTTACAACAAAACCATTGGTGAACAATTAAATCCTTCTTTCTGCAATGGCTATTAATGATCCAGGTCCAAGCATTGTTAGTGATTATGGCATTTTGATCAATCCAAATTATTAAACAAAGTGCAGTGCCTAGATTTATCCAGCCATGAGATTTTGATCAGCAATTTACATACATACATATAGTATCCTTCAATTTATTGTAGAATGGTTCATAAGGTAGCTTATTTTACTACTGATATCAAAGACACAAACAAGCCACTATTACAACTCACCTATTAGCATCAGAAAGCAATAAGAAGACTAACAACAAGGATAAGAGTAAAAAAGGGTCATTACTCAAGAAACACTAAATAGATTCACAAGCCAAGCCATATCTTAATATTATTATTTCATGCATAATTGTTTCTGTCACACCATTGTGCCCTTGTACTTTCTCGCAGCCTCCCTACTGTCAATAGTCCCTGTGTACATCTCTTTGGGCACAGATGAGGAATTAGAGTTGCCATACCGCCTTGCAGCCTCCCTGCTGTCAAGAGTTTGACTATAGTCATGATCTCGTTTAGGCCCTGATGTGATTGGCACATTCATCCGGGAATGTGGAGAAGAGGTGACTGAAGTAGGCCTACCAGATTCCTTCAAGTACTCCTCAGCTGTGCCAATATCATTTTTTGGTCTAGAGTGCGCGGCATCTGGTGGTGTAGCCCATGCTGCACGATTTGGCCTCGCCCATCCACCAGTAGTGATCATAGCTGGTTCCATCCTGTCAAGCTTGTTGTGCTTGTAGTTATCATAATCCCCGTTCTGAATGGAATGACCACTCGGCTTGTAATCACCATAACCAGTATTTCCATGTCCATACTCATGCCCTTGATGGCCTGTAGAATTAGGGGTACGGTGCCAAACTGAAGGACTCAAAAGACCAAACCTCTTCGGTTTACTAGCTTCAGTTTGCACCTTAGTGAGAAACTCATCAACCTTATGACGAAGGCCATGGCCATGATCTGGACTTGAAGACCTATGCCATTGATCCTTAACTTCTCCATAATCTTTCTCTGCCTTTGGTGCTAAATCACTATCAGTAGAGTGGCCTCTGTACGCATAGCCATAGCCAGCCATTGTTCAGCCTAGAGTTGAAAATTGTTTTTCTTCTATATAAACAACTCTTTAAGACTTGTTCCTCTCCTTTCAGAGATGTCAACACGCCACCTTATATAGAACAAATATTAGGTACTTTTTTGCTCAACAGAAATGATGTTAGATTCAAAGGCATTCAATTATGAGTCACATTCTACTTTTTCCTAATGCACTTAGAGATTCCTTTTCATTTCTGGAAAATTAAAAGAATGAATCATATTCTGATTCGACCATGGATCATGACTTCCATTTACTTTAGGCCTATTATTTTGTCTTTCATTATTAGGATAGCAAACTTGCATCAATAGAGTTATGATACCATATAGAATTCCATGAGTCTAACACATACTCAAAAACTAACTCATAAGTAAAAGTTTGTCTCAAACTTATCTTTTTAGTCCATTATCTATTATGTGCCGACTTAGGATTATTCCCATGAAAATCTGTGTGGCCACATAAAAAGCTAATCTAGCTATTCCCCACTCATATCATTGTTAAACAGCCAACGCTACTTGGTTACAAATCCACTACATAGATTCCTTTTCAATTTTATTGGTGCCAGGATTTTGATGATGCCATAAAGTAAAAAGGCTCATAGATAAGAAGCTCAAAAACTTGAAAATTTTGATTAGCGACTTGATTTCGATGGTGTCAAAACGTCTAAATATTAGCGAATCAAATTCGATAAAGCCAAAGAAGCAAAAATATAATGATAAAGCTAAAATGTTGATGAAGAGGCAAAATGAGCTATAAGATAATCAAGAGAGCAAAGATGATAAAGAGCCAAAAAGAGGATGAAAAAGTCAAAGTAAGAGTCAAGCAAGATGAAGATCAAAGATGATGATTAAGAGCTAAAACTAATTGTAAGTGAGTTTATTCAAATATTTTAAAGCTCCTAGGAATCATACATTTTGCATCACTTGTATTTAAACCGGTTTAAAATGCTTAAGAAATGATTTGCACACATTTGCATTAAAATGAATTTCAACGTATCAAATACATATGCAAATAGCATAGGAAATTTAGCAAATGGATAAATTAAATTTCAAATGATATACCGATAGATAGATATTTGTCTCTAGGTTGTTACAAATCAAACGGAACACAAT
The DNA here is from genome assembly GCA_019454045.1 of Zanthoxylum bungeanum. NCBI lineage: Eukaryota > Viridiplantae > Streptophyta > Magnoliopsida > Sapindales > Rutaceae > Zanthoxylum > Zanthoxylum bungeanum. The sequence continues at coordinate 4,591 of SKCR01048071.1, forward strand.
TCTTATATCTAGAACTTATGCTAGAGCCATATTACTACAACATGTTTAGGATGAGCGTTTTGTCCATACCTGTCACTTTAGAAAAATTTCGTAACATTCATCTTACGATTTTTGAAGTTGAATATTTTACAAATGATAGCTCTATATGTCTAGTTTATGTAGAAATTTACGGAGCTTGATTTGGAATTTTCTAGAGTATGTTATGGTCAAAAAACTGAGCATTGTTAGGATTGCTATGGTTATTGAAACTAACATAACTCTGAAATCGGCATACCGATACTAGGCCCGTGAGACTTGAAGTTTTGCACACATTATGGAGCTAGAACATTTCATACCGATTCCATACCTATCAGTATTTTTGTTTGAATGCACAACTGAAAAAGTTTTAGGAGCCGTTTGAAATGTCAGACCAACATATCGATACTGTAGATCGGCATACCTGTCTCAGAATAGAAAAACGACTATATTAAGTTTTAAGCATTTAAATTGAAGATTGGTTTCATTTTTGCATGGAGAATTTATTTTCAGAGAAAAATAACATCTTCATACATTTTTTACATACTCTTGAAAAACTTCAAACACATAAAATATAGTTTTTATAAATCTTCAATATCTTACACTCTCTAGATCAAAAAATTCATACTTTATCTTTATATTCATATTAGTGAGCTTTGATATATTTGGGTTGTGATACTCATATTTCAATCTTTATTGTAATATTTTGTGAGTACCCAAATTATTGTTGTTAAAATTTCATTTATCGAACACTTATGTGGAAATCCCCTGTGTGAATGTTGATTGCTCTCAATGGTGGATTTGTGTAAAGCTTAGAGATGAGCCTTGGTTCAAATTCCTCACAGTTGTAAAATTTTATTGAAACTTAGTGGAAAGCTTCAATCATGGCTTGAAGTAGTTAACGTAGGCAAGGAGTTGGCCGAACCACTATAAATCCAGTGTGAATTTTTCTATCCCCATCTCATTTATTTATTGCAAGTTTCATATTATTCTTCCATATAATATATAACTTGCCATTGTTAAAATTAATATTGTTAATCACTTTTGGACAATTAAAGTAAAAACGATATTTTATTTATTATTCATTATTGAATATATTAATTTTGCAAATAGAATTCTAAGCATAATTAGTAAAGATACTGACTAAGTAACTTAATATTGAAAAAAAATTAATTCCGTATTAGTTTTGATGTACCCAATTCACCCCCTCTTGGATATAGTATTGTTTAAGAGCTTGTAGGTAATTTCATATTTTATATATATACATATATTGACGATTGTTTTTCATTCCAAGGTTGTTATGGGAATTCAGCCCCTCGAACAAACCTCTCACAATCAGTGAATTTGTTTAGTTAGTTGGAAACCAAAGCAAACTTGGAAAGCAAATAGAAAATCACAGAAAAATCAAGAGGTTAACGTGGTTCAGCGGAGAGTGGCTCCAACCTACGTCCACGGGAACAAATAGGAAATTTTTTTATTACTTGTTTGGGTCAGAACCGACCAGCTTTCTCTCTCTCACTAAGTTTTTCGGGCTCTCTTTACAAGTAGTGAAATGTAAAAATTACTAACCCTTGAATCTAAGTCTTCAACTCATTTTTATAGGTTTCTAAACCTATTGTTTCACCAACTCGTGACGCCCATGCTCCTTTTCCTCAACAACTCTGCAAACAGCAGCTCTAGTCTTTGACTAAACCACTCTGCCAGCAGAAAGCCATCATTATCACCTTTTGTCCTCTGCTACACCTTCTGCCCACGTGACAACCTGCAACTCAACCACTCCAATATTGTTTCATGTGTCAGAGGAAAAGTCTCTGATCTACCCTCATCACATCAGCCTTTTGGAGGCTCAAACTTTTATGTAAGGCTTATGTCATTCATACATAAGCATAAGATACTGCAAACCCAACATCGGTCCTCAGACAGTATGCCGAGGCGAATGGTGCTTGATCCTCTTCCTTGTTTCTTTACAAGGTCAGTTCGAGAGTCACGGAATACCTCGAGTCGGCTTCCAAAGAAGCTCAAATGCTGTCAAATCTGATATTTTTTCATTAGGTCGGGTCAGTAGTCACAGACCTATCCAACTAGTTATTCCCTCAAGTCCTTCTGCACCTCGAGCTTGGTCCCCTTTGTTTGACCTCTCATCCTCACAATGACCTTGGACCTCCACTTGTTTAAGTGCAAACCCCATTATACCCCTCTTCGGGCTTCAGAGTTTCTCGGGGCTAAAAATCACCCTCAATATATGTCCCATAGTTCTCGGTATCAATGAGTTGGTAAGTTTATGCCGGGAACTACACTAAAGGTTTAGATTGTACCCACGTCCTCGAGTCTCAGCTCGCAACTATCCATACTGCCACATCTTTTGGGTCGGGAAGGCATATTTATCGCCAAAGATTCTATTTTCTATAATGATTGCCATCTCTTTCACCGCCAGCTGAAGGGCCTTTCTAGGGTTTCAGAATCATCTTTTAGGAAGATGTGAACCCTTAATGGGCTTCCTTAAATGCCCGTCACATCTGTCAGACCTTATTTTTACTCCGTCTCCTCGAGTCTCCAGGTGTCATGCATCCACGGCTTACGCACCAAAACTTAAGACAGTTGTGCCCAACTGAAACAGTGGTTTCAATCTGAGCCTTTCATTTAAATTCAATGGTCGAGATCTCCGTCACGCATGGCACTGATCCCATACATTTTCCTCAATCCAACGGCCAAAACCAGCCGAAGTAGCCTATTTAAAGGTCTTTCATCTTCAAACCCTTCTTTTACAATTTCATCTTCTCCGAAGAAATCTCTGAACTTCACACCATCCTCTACAAATTCAAGCCTTCAGTAATTTCAAGCATCCATCATCACCATTTTCAAGCTTCTGCAAGTAAGTTCCTTTCTGGATTATTCTCTCCTTATTTATGATTCCGCTTGCAATAATGAAGGTGATATGCTAGTATAGTTTGTTTGCATTTTGCTGTTTGTTTCGAGTTTTCTTGTGTTAATGGAAGTATGAGTGGTGGGTTTACTTTTAAGTATACGTGTTTTTTTACTTTTGAGTGCATGTTTAGGTGTGTTCTTTCTGGGTTTTTTGTTAGGGATAGGAAGCATGTGTTTCAGGGGTTCTCTGTGGTGTTCTTTGCCTTGCATAAGTCTTTGCATTTCACTATTTTACCATTTCTATGCTTAGGGCCCTTTCTTAGGGTTAACCTCTTGGTAGAGACAATGACACAATAACCCTAGTTTCCATGCATACGGCTTTACTAATAATAGAACTAATTCTAGATGTTTACTTTGAACTAACCTCCCTCGTCGGGTCTTATATTGGCAGGAATGTCGGACTAAGAGACTTCATCCTCCACTCTTATCAATACTTTACCTTCTACGTGCCACCCCCGTGTCAGAATGTACACACCTCAGGATCAGAAAGTCCTGACGACTACGACACCACCTCGACCATCTCTGGAGAGGAATATCAGTCTTACCAAAAAATGGTGCTCCGACCTGAGCCAAATCACCCCCATCTCTACTTCATGAACCTGGATATGGATAGGCTTCATCAATAATCGAGGCCGACTTAGAACAATTGAGGGAAAAATTCAACATCCCTGAGGCCATCACACTAAGTGTCCCAAGGGAATGGGATCAGACGAGCCATCCCTGCGAGGATCAAGTGGCACTCTGCACAGTATTTTTTTGACTTGGGGTTGCGCTTGCCCATGCATAAGTGTTTTGCGAAGATACTAGCCACAATGAATCTAGCCACATGCCAGCTGAATCAGAATGGAAGGAGGGTGATGGCTGGCATGTGTGTGATCTGGAGCCGAGCCGGACTAGGAGACCCATCTTTTGCTGAGCTGAAGAGGTTATACCGGATGAATGTCAACCCAAAAGAATACAAGGACTGGTATTACCTTTCATCCCACGTCGGGGTCCCTCACATTATCGCAAATCTCCCGGCCACCAACAAAAACATTAAGACAAATGGTCCTAGGCCGAGGGAAATGGGAAAGGCATCAGCGGGGCAACAGCGAGCATATCACGGTTCCCCATATCTTTTGCGTTTGAGGTAATAACATGTTCTCTAAACTCTCCATGACCATTTCAACATTATATTAACTTCCGAGCTTTTTACAACTTGTTGGGAGATCTCCCAAAAGTCCACCACGAGACCCGGACCAGCGTAAAGAAGACGTTTGAATTTGGGGGCCACTGTAGGGACCTCATCAACCCTTCTGCTCTTGCCGACTCGGGCCTCACCCCGAGCACTCCACCACCCTAGTCCAGGAATACTAGTAATTTCTAACTGACCCACTGACTTTGTGTTTGTTGTCTTCTTATTATCTCATGTTTTTTCAAGTTGCCTTATATTTTTCTTCTGTATGCTCTAAATATTTCCACTTGTTCATAGGTATGTATGGATTCAAAAGCCCAATACAGATTGCTCCGGAGGCTATGCGGGATTCCCGAGGCAGGTTTAGTAGTGCCCATCTGTTAGTGTCCTACACATGCCACAATATCTCTAAGTAATGATTTGTGTGTGAATATAACAAGTAAGTTGCGAAAATACTTACATTGATCGGTTGAGAATTTTCAAAAAATTCTTTGAAAGGATGAAGCTCCAAGCTTTAAGATGAGTTCCAAACTCTTGGGGTGAGTTTCCCTATCACCTTAATAGACTCCCAAAGTGCTAGCTTTAACAAATTGTGAAGCAAATTTTTTCTCCAATAAGAAAGAGGCTCACGGTTTTTGGAGAGAAAAAAGAGAAGATGAATAGTGTTTCTGTTTTCCAAAAACTTGATACAAAAGTTGGTGGTTGTGTTGGTTAAATGCAACATTTAATTTTGCCAACTACTCACATCAATGAGTGACATGTGATGTAAGTTGACTTACACAACACGACTTTGGGCCCGGGTTCGTTTAATCCGATTAAACAAATTTTCCGTCGCTAAATAATTAAATCTAATTTAATTAAATAATTATGCCTCGTAAAATTATTACGATAGTCGCTTACGAATTAATTCCAAATTAATTTGTTCGCTTGAATTAAAATCCAATTTTAATTCCGTATTGAAATCCAATTTCAATTAATATATCCAATATATTATTTTAGCCCAAATAAATAAATTAAATAGAAAAATCCAATTTAACTATTAAATTTATTTTATCGATTAATTCCAAATTAATCGCGTTCTCTCTTCTAGACGAATTTAATCCCAGATAAATTCTTGCCGTAATTAATCCCAGATTAATTTTCTCTCTCATAATTAATCCCAGATTAATTCTGTTCGAGTCAAATTTCATTGGTGAATCTTTGGGAAGCGACCCAAGAGATTCCTGGATATGTTGGGAGTAAATACGGTCATCGAACTATCCGATCACGTGCGTACCTCGTACCATGTTCTCACTGATTTACAAGACATGGTTGGCTTCTAGCAAAGTATCGTGCCTACCCAATTCTCCAGAAATATTCAACGAGGAATATATAATCTGTATCAGGCGTAGTATAGAAAGTATTGTGTGATACGATCCAGTATCGGATGTCACATGCTAGGCCTAGGGCTGGCTCTGTGTCTACTCCGTACGAAGCATTTATCGGATCCCGCGTAACTAGTCTCTATAATCGGATAATCATGACCTAGTCATACTATCCCGATAGTTGTAGCATTTAAGAGTACTAGTACCGTATCCTGTGTGACCATCATCTCTATATGACTGAAGTGATACTCTCATCTTGACATCACACCCAATACACTACGATTCTCAGTAAACCCAGCAGAGGCATACACAGAACCTGTTAAAGCTCCAGACGACCAATACCAAAGTAAACTGATTGTCGCAAGTAATAGCGATGCAAGTCTCAGGTTAAAGATCACATACACCTACCCTGATTCGGATTTCCATAGATACATAGTCATAATACCAATATGACTCTGAGGGGTTTATCCAGACGAAGCTGTTCCCAATCCAACGGCTAACAGAACCTCTTATCACACTTGCATAAGTATCCAATACCTAAATATATGAGAACTATGCCGTTAAGCTTCCATAACGCGCACAAGTGTAATACTAGTCTATTCCGCATTATCGATGTCCAGTCTCGATAATACTATGACTATGGATATTTAATTATCAAACCATTTGTGGAATACTACTGTCTCATAGCTTATTACTTCGGTTTAACTATATGGACTTTTATCATTAATATATCCAAGTAATCCAGTTACAAAATGATAAAATAACAAAATTCTTTATCACATACTTAATTTGTACAAAAACACCATGTTCTTTACAAATAGTGATGATGTGGATCATAATTGTCCAACAATATCCCACTTGGCTCATAGCCAATCACTCAAGTATCTAACACCTGAACTATGTACATGTCGCTCAAACTTTTACTAAGAAATAGCTTTCGTCAGCGGATCTGCAATGTTGTCATCTGATGCGATCTTCTCGATCTTCACATCGCCACAATGTATGATCTCATAAATCAGATGGAAATGTCGAAGTACATGATTGGGCCGTTGATGAGACCGCGGTTCCTTAGCCTATGCTATAGCCCCGTTATTGTCATAATACAAAGTTACGGGCTCAACTGCTAACAGAACTACTCCTAATCCAATTAGGAATTTACGGATCCAAACTGATTTTTTCGTTGACTCAGCTGCAGCAATATATTCCACTTCTATTGTTGAATCGGTAACAGTCTCTTGCTTGGAATATTTCCAGCTCACTGCTCCGTTGTTCAAACAAAATATGTACCCTGATTGCGACTTACAGTCGTCTTTATCGGTTTGGAAACTTGCATCGGCGAACCCAGTCACCTCAAGTTCTCATTCCCCATAGACTAAGAAGGCATCCTCAGTTCGTCTAAGATACTTAAGGATGCTCTTTACAGAAATCCAGTGACCATCACCTGGATCCGCCTGATAGCGACTGCACATGCTCAAAGCATATGAGACATCAGGTCGCGTGCATATCATGGTGTACATGATCGATCCGGCTACGGAAGCATATGTGATCTGAAACATTGCATCTCTCTTATCTTGAGTTTTATGACACATATCCTTAGATATAGGGATGCCATGTGACACCGGAAGCAGCCCCCTCTTGGACTGATCCATGTTGAATCTCTTCAACATTTTGTCAATGTACGAGCTCTGGGAGAGTCCAAGCAGCTTTATGGATCTATCCTGGTAGATCCTTATTCCCAGAATAAAGGCTGCTTCTCCCAGGTCTTTCATGGAGAATTTTAATGAAAGCCAAGCTTTCACCGATTGTAGCATGGGAATGTCATTGCCAAGAAGCAATACATCATCAACGTATAGGACAATGAATGTCAGTGCGCTCCCACTAACCTTCTTATATACACAAGAATCATCTTCGTTTTGAAAGAAATAATATTCTTTTATGATCTCATCAAAACGTTGGTTCCAAGAATATAATGCTTGTTTCAATCCATAAATGGATCGGTTTAACTTGCAAACCTTGTTTGCATGTTTTGGCACAAAAACACCATCAGGCTGTTGCATATAAACATCCTCCAAAAGGTTTCCGTTAAGGAAAGCGGTTTTGACATCCATCTGCCATATTTCATAATCGAAATATGCAGCAATAGCAAGCATTATCTGAATGGATTTCATCATGGCAACGGGTGAAAAGGTTTCGTCGAAATCGACACCATGTCGTTGACGATACCATTTTGCTACAAATCTAGCTTTTTACGTTTGTATGTTACCTTCCATGTTCGTCTTCCTCTTGAAGACCCATTTACAACCAATAGGCTTAACGCCTTCTGGTGCATCAACCAGTGTCTAAACTTGGTTGGTGTACATGGAATCCATTTCGGACTTCATGGCCTCTTGCCATAAAGCGGAGTCGATACCTTGAATCGCTTCCTCATACGTAGCTGGTTCATCTTCCTCAATGAGATTAATATCTACATGAGGTGAGATCAGAAACCCATACCTCTCAGGTTTTTTTTTGACTCTCTACGACCTACGCGGTTCTTGTGTATTAGAAGATTTTAGAATAGTCACATCTCTGATGGACTGTTGGTGTTCCATGAGGGGGTCAGTGTCAGGAACATTATCACTTTGATTTTCATCGAGTTCTACTTTCCTCCCACTTATCACTGCATCTATGAATTCCTTTTCGAGGAAAACTGCATGAAGAACAACAAATATCTTGTTCTCTTGTGTGTTGTAGAAGTAATATTCTTTGGTTTCCCTATGATAACCTACAAATAGGCACTTATCCGATTTGGGTTATAGTTTGGTACCATCCAAACGTTTAACATATGCCCAGCATCCTCAAATATTCAGGAATGAGAAACCCGGTTTCTTTCCTGTCAATATTTCATATGGAGTCTGTCCAACAGGTTTAGACGGAACCTTATTCAAAATAAGTATTGCACTGTTTAATGCGTATCCCCAGAAGGAAATTGGTAGCTCAGTGCGACTCATCATTGACCTTACCATGTCCAACAAAGTTCGGTTTCTCCGTTCGGACACACCGTTCAATTGAGGTGTTTCGGGAGGAGTCCATGTGAAAGAATACCATATTCTTTTAAGTAATCCAAAAAATCATTGCTTAAGTATTCTCCACTACGGTCCGACCGCAATGTTTTAATACTTTTGCCCGTCTGTTTTTCTACTTCGTGTCGAAACTCTTTGAATTTCTCAAAAGTTTCCGACTTGTGTTTCATGAGATACACATAACCATAACGCGATGCATCATCCGTAAAGGTTACAAAGTATTCATATCCACCTCTAGCCTGGCTAGACATGGGCCCACATACGTCACTATTAACGAGGGCTAACAGATCAGTGGCACGTACACCTTTACCACTAAAAGGTATTTTAGGCATTTTGCCTAACAAACAAAATTCACAGACATCATATGAATTAGGATCAAATCCATCCAAGTATCCATTCTTCGAAAGAGTGGATATACGAGTCTTGTTAATGCGTCCCAGACGATAATGCCATAAATAAGTCTCATATGTGTTACTCAATTTGAGCCTTTTGTTTTTCATGTTATATGTTTGAGATTCTTTTATATTCAAAATATAAAGACCATTATTAACATCTGCTGTACATATCAAAATATCATCTTTATATACAAAACACCCAGTGTTCCTAAATACAAAGGTATACTCGCATCGAGTTAAACTAGATACAGAGATGATGTTTCTAAACAAACTAGGTACAAAATAACAGTCACCTAATGTAATTACATGCCCTGAGGGTAGATTCAAAACATAGGTGTCAACGGCCAAAACAGTGACTTTCGTCCCGTTTCCAAATCGTAGGTCGATCTCACATGAAGCTAGTCTCATGCTAATCTACATATCCTACACATCAGTACATATGTAAGTAACACATCCAGAATCAAAAATCCAATTTTTAAAACCAGTAATGGACATGTTTATTTCAATAACAAACATACCTAAGGCTAGAGCCTTGCCCGCCCTCGCTTCCTTCAAGTCCGCCTTGTACTCACGGCAGTCACGCTTCCAGTGACCCCGTTTGCCACAGTGTAGGCAGACGTCTTGGGATTTGTCATTTGTCTTCCCAGAAGACTTTGACGATTTAGCCTTGCCCTTTTTCTTTTTCTTCTTCACCCCCCAGAAGCCTTCGGTGAAGCCTTGGCCTTCTGGGATGTCGAAGTAAGATGCGTATCGCGCTTCTTGCCCTTTAGAAGCTCTGGCTCTACTTCTTTCAGCATAGCCATCAACTCTCCAAGAGTCTTCTCTTGGTTCATCATATTTTAGTTCATGATGAACCCGCCTCAGCAATCGGGCAGAGACTGTAAGATCAAATCTATGGAAGTCTCGACCTCGAGGGTAATGCTCAGCTGACCTAGCTTTTCGATGTCAGCAATCATCTGTGACACGTAGTGCTTAACAGATGTACCCACTGACATACGTGAGCGAAAGAGCTTCTTTTACAATTCATACTTCTGAGATATAAGATTGGATCTGTGAAGATCCTTCAATTTCAACATCATGTTATAAGGATCTGATCATTTGCTCTGACGACGAAATTGAAGAGTCATTGCAGCAAGCAGGACAGACTGAGTAGTAAAGTTATCATCTCGATGAGTCTTCCAAAACTCATTATCTACTGCCCGCTCATGTCCGGGCTCAGGCCCGAGAGGTCTCTCTATAACATAGAGCAACTTCTCAGATCCCAGGACTATCCTGAGATTCTTTTCCCAGTCTGGAAAATTGGAGCTGTTAAAGACATTCTCGCCCATGATTATGTCCCTAACGCTAATCTTTCCAGCCATCTTGATTGCTATAGTCCAACTATCCAATCAACAATTTCGGGTACACTCAAAATGCAATGGTTACTATAGTCCAACTATATAACCAACTACAAGTGGAGTAGTGTCTTGTACAGTCTAACTGTTCAAAGAAGGCAATAAATGATATTAGTCCAACTAATATATATATATATATATATATATATATAATGAGATATAATAAAAGAGCGCGTATTAGAGAGAGCGCGTATTAGAGAGTACTAAACGAAATTACAAATTTAATACTAGCCTCCCACTATTTTTCGGCAAGCCTCTAACCCTCTGTTGAGTACTCGGGAAACTCAATTTCCTAGTGGGCTAGGATCCCGTTAAATAACACACAACCTTGACTTTGGCCAACAAGCTGTATGAAACTTAACTAGGTAGATCTCTAAGATCAATTGGATCTCATCCAATTCCTAGATCCGGTAGGTGGACCTCCAAGTCCAAAACATATATCCAATATATTTCCTAATCTTTTCCTCTGAATCAACTAAGCCTTGGCTTTGGCTCAACAAGCTTAATGATTCCAGTTAAGCGCGACCCATTGATAGTGGGAAAGCTTCGTAATCTACGTTGATGTACAGAAGTGACCTTGACTTTGGCCAACAAGTCACAACTGCCCAAGACATGCGAAGTATAACAAAGCTTTCATGGTTCAAACACATCCGTGATGGACAATGCTCTTGACTTTGGCCAACAAATCAAAGCCAATCTTGGATCTTGAGAGAGAACCACTCAATGGAAGGAAAACGCTTAATATTAAAGTGAGGGTGTTTTTCGTAAATTGGCAACCAATTTATTATCTTTAATTAGGTCTCATCATACACCCTTAAACATGCATTCTAAAAGCATAATAAGGCACGATAAAATAATAATGATATGCGGATGGATATATAATACAATTTGTTCCTAGAACAAATCTCTCTCTTTTTCCTCTCTCCCGCTAGCACTTTACATTCTTCTACCCAATTACATAACACAATAAGACCTCATTTGCATTGAGGGGAATTGGTGAGAAGAGAAGAACAAAGAGAATATGAGGTGATTGGCTGGACACGCAGGTCCAATTTAAATAAATACCATATTTACAATAATTTCCAAAATTGCCCCCACCCATCTAATATCCATCTGATTTACATTATTCATACAAATACATCCAAGTATTCACACAAAGCATGTTGTCAATCAATCTAATCCAATTAATTAATCTTCAATTAATTACCATCCAATGTTCATACAATGATTTGATTTGCACGAGTCCAACTCGTTTAAGACTAAATACTCAAAGTAAGTATTCTTGAATTATATCGAACTACAATTTTAAATCCAATTTTAATTGTATTCAATACTAATTCATGTTTAATTCCAAATTAAACAATTACACTTATAATAGTGTCTTTTAGACTTGGATTCCAAATCCAATCCAATTGGGTCTCAAAGGCCCAATTAGCATCCAATGCCAATTCAATTAAGTCCAATGGGCTTTAATTAATTCTTTAGGCATGGACTTTGGCAATTATGGATCAAACCCAAAATGCCAAGGCCCATTTAGGAATCACCCTATGCCAAAAATCAATTTTGGCCCATTAGACCCAATTAAATTATTAAAGGCCCATAGTCATATTTTGGACTTTATGGAAATGGTTTAGGCCCAATTAGATCCAACCCAATTGTCCAAAACCATATTTGGCTCAACCAAGCCCATTTAGCCCAAATACAACAAATTAGATTAACATAATGTTCCAAATATCTCATTAATCCAATTAAAGTGTAATTAACACAATTAATTAATTAATCTAATATTTCCAAAACATTAATTAATGTAATTAATCATGTTTTACTTTCAATTCATGTCCAACACAAATTTAAGCAAAATCAATTCATCCAACATGTTTCATACTCACGACATTAGGCAAGAAATAACATCCAATTTTAATTCAATCCAATTAAATCAACAATTAACATTCATTTCATGCCAATAACATATCCAATTATCAAATTTCCAAAAATCACCATGAGATTATCTAAGGTCCATATTCGGCCAAGGTAGTGAATTAAGGAAATTTTGATCTAATCAATTTTTCACAAATCCAACAATGTATAACTCTAAGTCATCATCATTTAATCACAACCAAACAATCAATTTCGAATTTACATACTCCAAGCACAAAATCCCCAAATTAAAGTTATGAACCCTAGAATTCCAAATCAAGCTTAGAAAGCTCTGATACTATTGTTAGTGTCCTACTCATGCCACAAGATCTCTAAGCAATAATTTGTGTGTGAATATAACAAGTAAGTTGCAGAAATACTTACATTGATCGGTTGAGAATTTTGAAAAAATTCTTTGAAATGATGAAGCTCCAAGCTTTAAGATGAGTTCCAAACTCTTGGGTGAGTTTCCCTATCACCTTAATAGACTCCCAAAGTGCTAGCTTTAACAAATTGTAAAGCAAAATTTTTCTCCAAGAAAAAAAAGGCTCACAGTTTTTGGAGATAAAAAAAGAAGATTAATAGTGTTTGTGTTTTCCAAAAACTTGATACAAAGGTTGGTGGTTGTGTTGGTTAAATGCAACATTTAATTTTTCCAACTACTCACATCAATGAGTGACATGTGATGTAAGTTAATGGGTCCCACCAATTTAAATTCCAAATTTAAGTTGACGTACACAACACGACTTTGGGCCCGGGTTTATTTAATCCGATTAAACGAAATTTCCGTCGCTAAATAATTAAATCCAATTTAATTAAATAATTATGCCTCGCAAAATTATTATGATAGTCGCTTATGAATTAATTCCAAATTAATTCGTTCGCTTGAATTAAAACTCAATTTTAATTCTGTATTGAAATCCAATTTCAATTAATATATCCAATATATTATTTTAGCCCAAATAAATAAATTAAATAGAGAAATCCAATTTAACTATTAAATTTATTTTATCGATTAATTCCAAATTAGTAGTGTTATCTCTTCTAGAGGAATTTAATCCCATATAAATTCTTGCCGCAATTAATCCCAGATTAATTTTCTCTCTCATAATTAATCTCAGATTAATTCTGTTCGAGTCAAATGTCATTGGTGAATCTTTGGGAAGCGACACAAGAGATTCCTAGATATGTTGGCAGTAAATACGGTCATTGGACTATCTGAACACGTGCGTACCCCGTACCACGTTCTCACCGATTTACAAGACATGGTTGGCTTCTAGCAAAGCATCGTGCCTACCCAATTCTCCAGAAATATTCAATGAGGAATATATAATCTATATCAGGCATAGTATACAAAGTATTACGTAATACGATCCAGTATCGTATGTCACATGTTAGGCCTAGGGCTGGCTCTGTGTCTGCCCCGTACGAAGCATATATCGGATCCCGCGTAACTAGTATCTGTAATCGGATAATCATGACCTAGTCATTCTATCCCGATAGCTGCAGCATTTAAGAATACTAGTACCGTATCCTGTGTGACCATCATCTCCATATGACTGAAGTGATACTCCCATCTTGACATCACACTTAATACACTACGATTCTCAGTAAACCCAGTAGAGGCGTACACAGAACCTGTTAAAGCTCCAGACGACCAATACCAAAGTAAACTGATTGTCGCAAGTAATAGCGATGCAAGTCTCAGGTTAAAGATCACATACACCTACCCTGATTCGGATTTCCATAGATACATAGTCATAATACCAATATGACTCTGAGGGGTTTATCCGACGAAGCTGTTCCCAGTCCAACGGCTAACAGAACCTCTTATCACACTTGCATAAGTATCCAATACCTAAATATATTAGAACTATGTCGTTAAGCTTCCATAACGTGCACAAGTGTAATACTAGTCTATTTCACATTATCAATGTCCAGTCTCGATAATACTATGACTAGGGATATTTAATGATTAAACCATTCATGGATTAATATTGTCTCATATCTTATTAATCTGGTTTAACCATATGGACTTTTATCATTTATATATCCAAGTAATCCATTCAAAATGATAAAATAGCAATTTCCTTTGTCACATAGTTAATTTGTACAAAAACATCATGTTCCTTACAAATAGTGATGATATGGGTCGTAATTGTCCAACACCATCCCCGAGTCACTACCTCAATCTCGCCAGAAGCCAGCGAAAAACAACACAGACAGCTGCTCCACCATATGGACCCTCAAAGGTCCCCCAAATCAGCCAAAGACCGACCCCCACACCCTAAGCTTCAAACATCCCGCAGCCAACCCAGACTACAAGCATTCCCAAACTGTCCTGAACTACACCTACTCTTCCCGAGCCTATAAAAAACGCTTCCACCAGGTCGGGGGTGAAAAGACTGAAGAGCCTGTGGAGAGAGCTCTCAAGGAGAAAACCATGGGCAAGAAGGGAAAATCCCCATTGTCCCCTCTCCAGATCAAGAGGGGACCCTGCTGCTAATGATCAACAACTTTACCGATGACGTAAGTGGGGTGTGGCTCACCTTCTCCCCACCATCAACTTCATGGCCAGACACGTGAACTTTTACCAGGCCACGGCTTATGAAAGCCTTTCTCCTGAGAACGTCATTGGTAAAACCGGTCAATTCCATGCAAAGGTAAAGTAGACTTCTCCTTCTAAAATATGCTCTCGTATTTGCCATAGTGACCTTATCTTTGATCATACAGCAGGCCTATCTTTTGTCCACGAATACGGATGTGCTAACAAGCACACTTTTAAATGGGGCCAAGCCCAGAAGCTCCAGAATCGACTGATTGAGAGGGAGACAGAGCTATCTAAAAAGTTGGACGAGGCCAAGGTAGAGATTCAAGGATGAGGCCAATGCTGAGGCTGCCTCCCTCCGTCGAGCTTCAGAGATTACCAAGAGGGAGAGGGATGAGGCCAAGGTCGAGGCTTCCCTGAAGACAATCGAATTCAAGCTCCAGCTGGCCTGAGCCCACATAGCCGAGAGCAGGCTCCTAGAGAAGAAAGATGATCTCGAAAAAGCTTGGGACAATCTGGTCGAGGCTCGGGATGAGCTGGCCAAGTCCCAAGAGGAGCTAAAAAGCTTACATGTCGAGCTGTTCGGTCGTCTAGAGAAGAATCCATTGAGATGTTTGAGATGACGCAGCCTGGTCTGAACCTGGAGATGCTCCATAAGGTTCTAAAGGTGGCAAATACAGAGATGTCATAAAAGGAGGGCCGTCTGCCCTACGCCAGAAGAACCTGAGGCCATCCCGGACCCCATGCCAGTGTCAGTGGTGCTTCCAACTCAAAGGGACCCAGTGTATGAATTATTTTCCTAGCGCAGCGGAAAAAACGTTAGGCACCCGGGATCGGACTAGAAAATTTTTTCTTCCCTTCTCTCATCTTGCCCGAAAGTTACTAGTACAACCACTGAAATTTTACTTCTATTTTAGATAAAATTTCAGCCCAGAACAACCCCGGATAGTAGCACAAAACTTGACTGTGTTTGCACCCTCCTATATGCGTGAATCGCTGCTGTGTTTCAAGTCTAATTTTTCAATAATAAACAACCCCAAACATCTCTTAATGTTCTCTAAAAATTCTGGAATGAATCCAAAATAAACCGAGCCCCGAAATCACAAAGGTATGTGCGGCAGTGAGTAAAACCAAGCCTCACTACCGAGTGTAAACAACAAGAAGATAGAGATGGATTTTGGTTCAACACCAAAAGGACTTTGGTGCTATGTCTCGCAACAAACGGAAACTAGTGTGGGCTAGGCTCACAAAACTAATCCCTAAATATTTTATAGATTAAAGTCACACAATAACTTTTGCTCTTTTGTTTTTCTTTTTCTTTTGTTCTTCTTTTCTTTTCTCAACACATGAGAGAGTTTGAAGAACAAGAGAGGTGGCTAGGGTTTTGAATTATGAAATTAGATTAAAAAGAATAACACTTATCCTTTTATACTTAAGGTTTTATTTTACCAAATAAAATAAAAACCCTTCCCTTTCATCTATACAAGTTTCGACCACCCTTTTTTTTTTAATAAAACTTTTGCAACAATAGATCTTTTATTAAATGTCATCATGATGACAAAATAGTTACAAAATTAAATATGTAATTATCCTTTTGAAATATAATTTCCAAAAGCAACCAAGGGTTTCCAAAATCTATTTTTGGAATACAAAAATAAAACCTTTTAAATCATATAATATGATTTATAACTTATAAAAAATAATTATCATATAATCATTTATTATAAAACCATATATTAAAAATAATACATAGTTTCAAGTGTGACAAAAAATATTATTACTCAAATTAATAATATATATATTTTATTATGTGAGTATATAATCGCACTTTCCAATTATATTTAATCTGCTACAGTATATCGAGCTAGTACGGGGACCAAATAGACCTACGGTTCCGAGCTCCAATAATCTTGGAATATTAATTAAGCTCTTAATTTAACATTCCTAATTATTAACTCTCCGGTTATTCCACTAAAAACCCGAAGCTGCACTCTCATTGCCGCAGATAGATAAGTTAAACTGAACCACGTCGGTGTCCATCGATATAATCATTACATAAGAATTAGACAATTCACGAGTATCTCGTAATTAGAGCCGGGTCATAATTTCTGTTATACCCCTCTAATTATTTTTACCTTAAGTATCATTGATTCTCTAATGAACGATTTATTCATAACTATTATGAATGTTAATCTTTCTATTCGCAATAGAAAGACTTGAGAGCTCTAACCGTTCAAGTACCAAATCAACCCTTAAGAAAGATATTCCTCTACTTTTGGCAAGAAGGAGTGTCCATATTTATGTAAAATGTCCCCAACTATACACCAAATCATGTCTCCAAAGCACGTAGCTATTGGTCGGGATTGCTACACCAACCTCACCATTGTAAATCAAATGACATAGCCTGTCATGCAGGAGAGTTCGTACACTCAAGATTAAGATCAATCCATATATGACCATCTGGTAGATTGAAATGAATTTCTTTATTTAACGAAAATTATAAGAAAATCATTTCTATCTGGGTCCAGTCGTATATGATCACATCATACAAGGTGCCTTCATTCTCATGTCTCCACATGGACGATCCCGGATCAAGGTCGCCATACAATTATAGAATGGACCGTTGTATAGATAAACCACAAACAAAGTACCCATTTTGTTTGCTCTCTATGGACTATTTTAGATTACTAACTTCAGACTTAAATCCTCATGTGTATGACACTCATACACTAAGTCCGAAGGCACATGAGTAATCTAGGGTAAACATGATAATATACAATATGTGATATTAACCAAACACTTTGATAAATGAATAATGCATCATTTTATTTCAAAAAATATAATACTGTTTACATTACATGATGCTCTAGGGCATATATCCCAACAAGCTCCCACTTGCACTAGAGAAAATGGGAACATGTCACGTAATCATATACCATCTAGGTGACCAAGAAACATCTATCTCTGCATTATCTCCCTGATGAGATAATATTTCCTCTCTATATGTTTCCCCCTCTTGTGACTTCTTGGTTCCTTTGAATTTGCCACTGCAATTATTATGGCAATAAAGTGTGAGTGATTTATCCATATCTGGAACGACTTCCAGATCTCTCTAGAACTTACGGAGCCAGACTGCTTCCTTAGTTGCTTCGCAAGATGCTACATACTCAGCCTCCATGGTGGAGTCAGCAATACAAGATTGATTTATACTCCGCCATATTATAGCCCCACCACATAGGGTAAACACTGATCCAGATATCGATTTCCTAGAATCGACATTCGTCTAAAAATCAGAGTTTGTATATCCTCTTAGGATCATCATATCCTCACTAGAATACACAAGCATATAATCTCTCGTTCTCTTAAGATACTTGAGAATGTGTTTCACAGCCACCCAATGATCCAATCTTGGGTTAGACTAAAACCTACTGACTATTCCCACTGCAAAGCAAATGTCCGGTCTCGTGCATAATATAGCATACATGAGACTACCAACTGCTGAGGCATATAAGATATGTCTCATTTCCTCAACTTCTTGAGGTGTCTTAGGAGACTGTTCCTTTGACAAGTGAATTCCATGTCGTTAGGGAAAATTGCCTTTCTTGGAATTCTGCATCCCAAATCGCACAAGGATCTTGTCGATGTAGGATGCCTGAGACATAACTAATAGTCGTTTCTTGCGATCCCGAAGCATCTGGATCTCAAGAACATAATTGGCCTCTCCCAAATATTTCATTTGGAATTGGTAGCTAGCCAGGGTTTCATGTCCGATAATATTTTTACATCATTCCCAATGAGTAAAATATCATCGACGAATAAAACAAGAAAAAACCACCTTCCCGTCAATGATGTGCTTGAATACACAAGGCTCATCAACATACTGCTCAAAGTCATAAGACTTGATTGTGGTATCAAATCTTATGTTCCAAGATCGAGATGTTTACTTGAGTCCGTAAATGGACCTTTACAGCTTGCAAAACTTTTGCTCTTGACCTTGGGCTATGAACCCCTTTGGTTGTACCATATAGATACACTCATCAAGATTATCATTTAAGAATGCAGTCTTGACGTCCATTTGCCAAATCTCATAGTCATAATAAGAGACAATGTATATAAGAGTACGGATGGATTTTAGCATGGCTACTGGCGAGAATGTTTCCTCATAGTCAACTCTTTCTTTCTGGGTGTCACCCCTGGCCAATAGCCTAGCCTTGAAGGTCTGTACCTTCCCATCTGATCCCTTTTTTCTCTTGTAGATCCATTACAATCTATGGGTTTTACCCCATCAGGTTGGTCCACAAGTTCCCAGACTAAGTTGGAGTACATAGACTCCATCTCGAGGTTCATGGCTTTGAGCCATTCCTCTTTGTCAAAATCATCCATTGCACTATGATAGGTCAAAGGATCATCTACACCATTATTGGAAGTGACAATTTGTGCCTCTCCAACTCCTAGATAGTGATCAGGTTGTCGCACAACCCTCCCACTATGTCTAGGTGGCAGATCATTCTGACGAACTTGCATATGATGCTCAGATATCGAAGGTGCTATGTGTTTATCAATTGTCATTGAAAATGGTGTGCTAGTCGAACCAACAAGTAACTCCTCGAGTAACACCTTACTACGGGGTTTGAACTCTCTCATATAGTCCTCCTCTAGAAACGTGGCGTTTATCGATACAAATATTTTGTTATCTTCAGGGCTATAAAAGAAACCACCCATAGTTTCCTTAGGATAGCCTACAAATAGGCACACTTGTGAAAGTGGCTCCAACTTAGTAGTCTTATTCTTCAGCACATGTGCTGGACACTCATAAATACGAAAATATCGTAAACTAGTTTTACGACCACTCCAAATCTAAAGGAGTTTTAGAAACAGACTTAGATGGAACTACATTAAGGAAATTGTAGGCATTGCATTTTTGCATGTGAAACCCGATGATGAGTCTCAGTTGGAGGCACTACCTTTTTTAGTTAAGGATATTGCGGGAAACGATCGTCGGAAGGGAATCGGCATTTCGTTAAATTTTATCCGCATGTTTAGCTCCAAGCTCGCTCGTTGAACCTTCGTTTTAAAGCACCTTTGGCCTAAAAAAACCCAGAACCATTTAACCTTGGCCCAAACCCACTCACCAAACCAACACAACACCTAGCCCACCACACTTGGCCCATACGCCCAAGGCCCTCAAAATACAACCCAACTGAATTAAATATTAATTAAATAATATACCAAACTAATAAAATATTAAAACATATACCAAATTAAATTAAATATTAATTAAGTCATATACCAAATATAAAAAAAAAACATGAAATATAATCTTACCAAGTTAAAATCAATCAATCAAATATTATTCCTAATTAAAAATATATTATTCCTAATTTAAAATATTGTATGCCTAATCAACACAAACTAAATATACTAACTTCCTAATCAAGCCTAAGTTTGTCCCCCCTCAATCTTGTATTTACCTTACTTGAAACCAAATCATATATCCCTTTAATGAGAAGATCTCTTCCTTGTCAAACAAGGAGTAGCCCTACCCCATTTGCCTATAAAAAACCAACCTCTCCCAAAGCCATCCCAACTCTCTCACAAGGCATACACAAAGAAAAGAAACCCTAGCTCATTCACATAAAGCACCCCCTCACTCATATATCTCTCTCACACGGCTCATTCAAAAACAAGACAAAAATAGTAAACCATAATCACACAGCACACACTCTAGTCTCACGCCACAAACCTGCCTTCAAAATAAACACATATGCCCTTCACTTCACAGCTCGCATGTGGCCCTCCACTCAGCTAATTCACGTAAGCACATCACGCACCTGCTGACCATAAACCTAAGCCACAACATGCCTTCTGTCGCTTCAACAAAGCAAACACAACCCCCACGTATCCTTAATTAATCGCCCCTCACTGCCTAAATTCATCAGCCTTTGCCCCCACGTCCCAGCCACTAAACACGTTGCTTCGAGCCTAGCCACACGTCCAGCCCAACAATGAACCAATACTGACAGAAAACCACCACTAAAACACCCCTTAAACTGTATTCAATCATTACCGAGACTGCACCCCCTAATTACCGAAACTGCACTACCTAAACACTGAAACTGCACCCTGAAAACAGTCCAAAAATTGTCCCAAAACTGTCCATAAAACAGTTCAAGAATCACCCAAAAAACACCAAAAACAGTAGCCTAAAACACCAAAAATAGTGACCAAAATACGGCAGCAAAACGGCAGTAAAACAGCAGCAAAACGGAGTCAAAACAGCAGTAGCTTGAGCAGCGCAGCGAATAGCGAGGTAAAACGCAAACCAGTGAACCAGAAAAGTTGAGGAGCTTTAACCCTTCCGATCTCCGTGAAACGCAAGTCCGAAAGTGGACAAAAAAGGTTAGACCTTAGGGTATTTTTCACATCCGTTTTCAGTTGTATTTTTATTATTTATTGAGTTTCGTTTGCATGATTATTATGGAGTGATGCATGTTGTGGCCTTTGAATAGATAAAAAATGCATGTATTGTAAAATGATGTATGTTGTGGCCCTTGAATAAAATGAAAAGTTTGTCGCCTCTCGTGGTATATAGGATGGAAACCCGGACATAAATTTCATAGCCGATTCCAAATGGATGGTAGTATGATCTGTACTCGGGATACAACTACATGTACCACTTGAGTAAACGGCGCATATTTCATTTTATGTTGTTTTGATTTGTTTATTATTCGCTACTTGATATCCCCATGTTATTTGTTTATATAATGATGTGATCGAGCGCATGGGCTTAGTAAGTTGGATTAAAGGTCCCCTATTTTGAGGGGTCAAAATCCTTTACCACGATGCTTTGCCGCACCGGTTGATGTATATTCGGTTGAATGTAAGATGTGTTCAATCGGGTATACGAAGTCCGATATTATTTATGTTATTTTTTATATGCATGATGTGATCGAGCGCATGGGCTTAGTAACTTGGATTAAAGGTCCCCTATTTTGAGGGGTTAAAACCCTTTACCATGATGTTTTGCCGCACCGATTGATGTATATTCGGTTGAATGTAAGATGTGTTCAATCGGGTATACGAAGTCTGATATTATTTATGTTATTCTTATATGTATGATGTGATCGAGCGCATGGGCTTAGTAAGTTGGATTAAAGGTCCCCTATTTTGAGGGGTTAAAATCCTTTACCACGATGCTTCACCGCGCTGATTGATGTATATTCGGTTGAATGTAAATGTGTTCAATCGGGTATACGAAGTTCGTTCGATATTATTATGTTATTTTTTATATGCATGATGTGATCGAGCGCATGGGCTTATTAAGTTGGATTAAAGGTCCCCTATTTTGAGGGGTTAAAACCCTTTACCACGATGCTTCGCCGCGCCGATTGATGTATATTCAGTTGAATGTAAGATGTGTTCAATCGGGTATACGAAGTCCGATATCATTGTCTTTACTTTTTATATATGTATTGTGTTGATTGCGCATGGGCTTAGTAAGTGCGATTAAAGGTCATCTGTTTTGAGAGGTTAAAATCCTTTACCACGATGCTTTGCCGCGCTTTTAGCCCATTATTATTTATTAGATGTCATCTATTCATTCGTTCATGTATGTGTCATGTTGTTTACTGCATTTTTGAGGTTGTTGCTGTAACCCCGTTCGAACGCGTTTAAGAATGCATACGAACGCATGTTTTCTGTCTGGTCCCGTTCGAATGCGTTATCAAACGCTATACGAACGCGAACCTTCTGTTTACCGTTCGAATGCGTATATGAACGCCGCACAAATGCCCACGGTAAACAAGTCATCCTGCATCACATCACGACATGTCTATCTTAGCATATAGTTATCTCTTTTTACCTTATGCATTTGTATTACCTCTTAGTTATCTATTTCTATTATGCGCTTAAGTGTCTTTCCCTAATATGCATGCTTGTATGAATGCTATGTGTTTGCGCTTCTGTGCCTACCAATGTAAGATTGTATGTCTTCCGTATGTCAATATATCTTTATGCATGAATTCGGACATAGATTATATACAAATAGGTTGTATGCAAACATGAAAAATGTGTTATATGTAAACTTGGATATGAGCTTTGTACCTATGCATGCGAACTTATGAGTA
This sequence comes from Zanthoxylum bungeanum, assembly GCA_019454045.1. Lineage (NCBI taxonomy): Eukaryota > Viridiplantae > Streptophyta > Magnoliopsida > Sapindales > Rutaceae > Zanthoxylum > Zanthoxylum bungeanum. Next base: position 27,511 of record SKCR01048071.1, read on the forward strand.
AATTATCCTGGGAAATATGTTGCTTAGGCTTGGTAAGATTATTGCACAAATCATTTTATTACAAGTGGCATAAGTAAGGGACCATTCCGAACCCAACGGTTTGAGGTCTTCCCTTGCGAGGGGTGAGTGCGGCCTTAAATCTTTGTCCCGGTTCACACCGGGTGGCGACTCCATTATTCTCCTGTTTAGTCCCCCGTGGGCTACTCCGTACTCCCAACCAGGCCGCGAGCCCGGAACAGCAAGCGTCACCCAGTTTCTGTGTCCCACAGAAATACATTGATGTTTGCAATGCATACCCCCATAATGAACTAGGAAGTGAACTATAACTAAACAATATATTATCATGTCTAGTAGAGTTTGATTTCTCCTCCCTGCAACATTATTTTACTGTAGTGTTCCAGGTGCTGTGAGTTGGGATATTATCCCATGCTTAACTAAGAATTCCTTGAAATCTCGGTCAAGGTATTCTCATCCACGATCCGATCGTAGAGTTTTTATTGTCTTACCTGACTGGTTCTCAACCTCAGCATGATACTCTTTGAACTTTTCAAAAGTATTTGACTTGTGCTACATTAGGTAAACATACCCATATCTTGAATAATCGTCAATAAATGTGACGAAGTATTATAACCCACCTCGGGCTCTTACATTCATCGATCCGCAAATGTCTGAAGTATTAGCTCAAATGTTGGCTAGCTCTTACACTTTTTTCCAGTAAAAGGTCTCTTAGTCAATTGTTCAAATTTAAATAACTATTATTTGAAAACTTAAACTAGAAACTCTCACTGCTCTTGCTTAAACAACATCCCCTATCTCGACCCTCATGGTGTAGTCACCTTCAGCGAGGTCCCTCCATGATTCAAGTAGCTGTAAATAAAACAAACATGGTTAGTGGCTCTAGAATCTACAATCCAAGCGGATTTATCATCCTCCACTAATAGAGATTCGATAAGATAAAAAGTAAATCATATTACCTATAGCTATTTTCTCCTTTCATCTCAGCAGTTATTTAGGAAATCCTTTTCCAAGGCCCGTCGTTGTTGCAGTGGAAACACCTTTCCCTTAGGCTTGGCATCATTGGAGCCTTTCTTGTTCTTCTTCTTCTAGGCTTTGTCTTAGCCCTTCCCAGTTCATTTCTTCTTCATTCATTTGTAGATTTAGAGACTCGGTAATATTTGCCTCAGCACTGGGCTTACGAGGATCCACAAGCATGTTGTATAATATGACCCATAGCGTCACTATTTGTACAGATCATAGTGTTGTTGTACAAATTAACTATGTGACAAGGAAATTGCACTCTCATCATTTGTGATTAGATCACCTTAGATATATAAATGAAGAGAGGTCTATATGATTAGTTCCTGGATTGAGATGATATGAGACAGTATCAGTCCACGAAGGATTAATCATTAAATATCCCTAGTCGTAGCATTATCGAGACTGGACATCGATAATGCGGAATAGACTAGTATTGCACTTGTGCGCGTTGTGAGGGCACAACGGCATATAGTTCTCATATATTAAGTATAGGATACTTATGCAAGTGCGATGGGAGGTTGTGTTTCACCGATGGTACGGGAAACAGCTTCGCTCTGGATAGACCCCTCGGAATCCCATTGGTATTATGACTATGTGTCTATAGGAGTCCGACATCAGGGTAGGTGTGTATGGTCTTAACCTGAGACTTGCACCGCTAATGCTTACGACAATCAATATACTTTAGTTGAGGTCGTCCAGGGCTGTAACAGGTTCTGTGTACGCCAATGCTGGGTATATTGAGAATCGTAGAGTATTGGGTGTGATGTCAAGATGGAAGTATCACTCCAGTCATAGTGGAGATGATGTCACATAGGATACGGTATTAGTGCTCTTAAGTGCTAGCCGGCCATCGGGATATTATGACAAGGTCATGTATATCCGATTATAGAGACTAGTTACCAGACATCCGATATGTGCTTCGTACGGGGCAGACACATATCCAGCCCCAGGCCCTAGCACGTGACTATCCGATACTGGGCCGATATACACATATACTTAGTAAACGTCTGATATAGATCTTAAATATTCTTAAATGAATATGACCGGATAATTGGGTAGACTTCGTGCTTTGCTAGAAGCCGACCTTGTCTCGTAATTGGTAGAACGTAGTACTTGGTACGTACGTGATTGGATACTCCAACGACCGTATTTACTGCCAACATATCCGGGGATCTCATGGGTCGCTTCCCGATAATACATCGATGATGCATAACTCACACTCATAAATAATCTGGGATTATATAGAAGAGAGAGAAAATTAATCTAGGATTAATTACGGAGATATTTTATCTAGGATAAAATATCGTCTAAAGAGAGAGAACGATTAATTCAGAATTAATCGATTAAATTAATATATTCGATATATTAAACGAAATTAGATTTCGACGTGAAATTAAAATTAGATTTTAATTCGGGCGAACGAATTAATTTAGAATTAATTCGTTAGCGACGTGAATAGTGAATTCGCTAGGCGTAATCATTAAATTACGACGCGACGGAAAATTCGATAATTAGGAATTAGCGAACCTGAGCCCGAGTGTGATTGCGAGCGCATTCGTATTTGAATTCGAGTGCGGCAACGCAAGTCACATCAAGCGTCAAATCATTCGTCACATCAAGCGTCAAATCAAATGTCACTTTGAGTGATGTGATTGATTGATGTGATTGAGTTGATTGATTGATAGACACACATCAAGTCACTTTGATAAAGTGACATTGAATAGTGATGGGTGTTGTTGGAATAATGTTGGTGGGTGTGTGATTGATTACCATTTACTTTATTTGATAATTTTAAATGGTAAATGCTTAGTATTGTTTGGAAAAATATATAAAGCATTTGTGTAAATCATTTAAAAGTCAACCATTACACACAACTCCACCATTTCTTCTCTTTTTCTCACGCCCAAATGGCTGTTTTCTCTTCTCCAACACAGCTCACTGCCGTGAGCTTTAAGGGGAGCAATGAGTGGTTTTTGTTGCAAAAACGCAAGTGCTAGCACACTTACGAGAGTTGGAAGGTGTTAGGGAGGTTCACCATGAGGCGGGATCCGTTCGATGAAGCTTGGAGCTTGACGAAGGACCACTTTCACGCCAAAACAGTGAGTAAATTCACTGCAGTTCACGCCCATTGCAGTGTGAGGATTTTCAAGTTTTGTTGCTTGCCGCGTCTCTCAACCGATCGATGTGAGTATTCCGCTACCTCTGTTGATGTGTTCACACATGTGTTTCATTGCTTGTTTGATCTTGGGACCTAGATAAAACCTAACAATGGCATCAAGAGCTATAGGTTCAAGCATGAAATTGTAGGGCTTAAAATTGGGTACTTTGTATTTGAGCATGATTTTATAAAATTGGATGTTTGAGCATGCTTAATATATGTTTATATTGAAGATTGATTTGATCAATTTCAACAAAATGTGATTGGATCAATTTTGCCCAAAAATGTTAAGTTGGCTGAATATGTATGGTTTTGGAATTCTTTGAATTTTTCATTTTAATTCATTGGATGAGTTGTAATGAAGTAGGATGATGTTAATTTGAGATTTAATTGGATTAATTTTGAATTGAACAAAAACCCCTAATACTTCACCTTGGCCGAATCTACATTGCCCTATAAAGTCTTGGATTTTTGATTTTTGAACATTGGATGTATTGGAAATCATTCGGGAAGTTAATTAGATGTCGATTGTGGAATTAATGGATTTAAATTCAAATCGGACAAAAATTCCTTGGCCGAGACTTAGAAGCATGTAATGGGTTTGATTTTCATTATGTGTTGGACATGTGATGATAATAATGAACATGATTAATTGGACTAATTTCATGTTTTGGAAATATTGATTTGGGTGATTAATCATGTGATGCACTTTAGGTAATTAAATTGAAATTGGATTTTGTGTATTTAATTAATTAGGCCTAATTTTGGATTTGGGCTTTAATGTTGTAATTGGGCTTATTGGGCTTGATTTTATCAAGTTGGGTTTAGGCCAAATGGATTGGATCCAATTGGGCCCAAAACCTTAACCATAAAGCCCAAATGCGACTAATAAACCTTTAAAGTTTAATTGGGCCTAATGGGCCTAAATTGATTTCTGGGCTTATGGGGTTACTCCTTGATTGGGCTTTGGTTGCCGAAGCCAACGCCTTAAAGAAATTAATTAAAGCCCATTAGTCTTGAATTGAATTGACGTTGGACGTTAATCGGGCTTTGAGACCCGAAGCGATTAAATTTGGAATTTAAGTCGTTAAAGGTTTATTAAATAAAGTGTAATATTTAATTTAGAATTGAATAGTGAATTAGTATTAAATACATATTAAATTGGATTTGATATTGTAGTTTAATATAATTCAAGAATTCGTACTTTGAGTACTTATTCGCAAAAACGAGTTTGACTCGAGCAAAATCAAATCGTTGTTTGAACATTGGATGATCACTTAATTATCAGATTAATTAATTTGATTAGATTGATTGATAGCATGCTTTTGTGTGAATACGTGGTTGTGATGAATGAATAATGTATATCGGATGGATATTAGTCGGGTGGGGCAATTTTGGAAATTGTTGTAATAAATTCGATTTATTAAATTGGACCTGCGTGTCCAGCCTTATCACCTCTATTCTCTTTGTATTCTCTTCTCACCTATTCCCCTCAATGTAAATGAGGTTTCTTTAGAAGTGTAGTGTAACGGGTAGAAGTAATACAAGTGCTAGCTTGAGTGAGAAAGGGAGAGATTTGATCTAGGATCAATGTGTTAAGTATCCATCCGCATATCATTATTATTTTATTTCATATGCGCTTTATTATGTATTTAGAATGCATGTTTAAGGGTGTATGATGATGAGACCTTAACAAAGATAATTAAATTGGTAGCCAATTTGCACGCGAAAAACCCTCATCAAATATCATGCGTTTTTTCCTTCCATTGAGTGATTCTTACTCAAGATCCTAGATTGGCATGGGTTGTTGGCCAAAGTCAAGCCCTTGTCCGTCGAAGATGTGTTTGAATCACGAGGCTTTGTTCCATATTGGTGTCTTGTCCAAGTTGTGGTTTGTTGGCCAAAGTCAAGACCACTTCTTGTCCAACGACATTGATTACGAAGCTTCCATGGTCAATGGGTCCGCGCTTGACTGGGATCATTAGGTTTGTTGTGCCAAAGCCAAGGCCTAGTTGATTCAGAGGAAAAAGGTTAGGGTATATATAGATATATAGGCATATATAAGATATATGTTTCGGACTTGGATGTCCACCTACTGGATCTAGGAGTTGGATGAGATCCAATTGATCTTCGAGATCTACCTAGTTAATTATCATACAATTTGTTGGCCAAAGTCAAGATTGTGTGATATTTAACGGGATCCTAGCCCACTAGGAAACACGGTTTCCCGAGTACTCGACAGAGGGTTAGAGGCTCGACGAAAAATAGTGGGAGGCAAGAATTGAATTTGCAATATTCGTTCAATTACTCGCCATACGCGCTCAAACAAATTATTCGTCGTAATATTAAATGTTAGTTGGACTAATATTTAAATTGTTGTTTTAATAAACAGTTGGACTGTATTATAGTTGATTATATATAATTGGATTATATTAATCAATATATTTGAATTAATTAATTTCAGTTTACAGTTGATTTTATAATTGGATTATAGTAATCAATGTAATTGAGGTTAATTAATTTGGATTATATTTGATTATATAGTTGGACTATTATAATCATTATAATATATAGTACCACTAATCGTTGATTAAATAGTTGGACTATTGTAATCAAGATAAAATTGAAAAGTTGAATATTTAAAATATAATCTGGATTAAATGTTTAAATGATTTAATTTTCAAATTGGGAATAAATAATAGGTTACTTTATTTGATAAAATAACTTATTATACCTTAAGCCCAAAATTAAGCAAAATAAGTAGAGCATAAAATCTTTGGAAGATTTATGTGATGATGACTTTAATGCTTAATTTAATATACTTGTCATAAATCTAATTTTAGATTTAAGAAGTATTAAAATTGCAATTATAATTCTTGGAGAATTAATTGACTATTCTAGAGGAGATAAAGTCAAAGTTTGCAATTGGGCATGTAGCACGAGGTGCACATCGTTTCGATATTCTAAAAACCCAAGGCTTGGCCTAAGGTTCCTGAAATATTGAAAAGGATAATTGACATATCCCAAAGTGACTACCATTTGGATATGGCAGACACGAAGGAATTAAAGAAAGGGCAAGGCTCTGACTTTAAAAATGTTTGTCAAAGTTATGTTCATACTAGTATTGAAATTAGATTTTAAATACTTAGTGTGGTACATAAAATATATGTATTGATGTTCAGAATCTGCTTTGAGCAGGATACTGACTTCAAGCTGAGATTGCTCTGCGAATCGGAAACGGGACGAAAGTCGCTGTTTCGACCGTAGATACCTAAGTTTAGGAACTACCCTTCGGGTGTGTACTTAAATTAGGAACTGTTATAATGTAACTAGTTTGACTAGAGACATTATCTCTATATCAGTGTTTAATCCATTGTGGATAAACCTTTATATTCTAGAACACTAAGTGTTTCATTATATAAAGATGATACTGAGATAAACACATTAGATGTGAATAACAGAATTTATATTTTGAATATAATTAAAATCTCAAAACATATAAAATGACAAATAAATAGCTCAAATTGATTTGATCAAGTAGAGACTTATTTGTGGCATTGTTGTCTAGGACAAATTAAACAAGACTCGTATATCCGCACTTTTGAAGAGTGGGTACTAGGACTGATTTGACTATTCAAATAAAGTCTACGAATCTAGTTTGTTAGGTAAAGTACCTAAAACACTGTTTACTTGGTAATAGTGTGTAAGTGCCACCGATCTGTTAGCCCTATTCATGGTGAAGTTAGTGGGCCCATATCTAGCTAGGCTAGATGTGAACATGAATATTTCGTGACCTTAACGGATGTGGCATCACGTTATGGTTATGTGTTTCTTTTGAAGAACACAAATCGGAAACTTTTAGAGTTTCGACACGAAGTAGATAAACAGATCGACTATAGTATTATACGTCACGGTAAGACCGTAATGAAAATACTTAAGCAGTAAGTTTCAAACATACATGAAAGAGTATAGTATTCTTTCAGATGAGGACTCCTCCCGAGACACGTCAGTTAGACGGTGTGTCCGAACAAAAAACCGAATTTTGTTGGACATGATAAGGTTTATCACGAGTCGCTCTGAGCTACCATTTCCTTCAACGGATATGTATTAACAGTGCAAAACTTATTTAGAATAAGGTTCCATATAAATCTGTTTGACAGATATCATATAGGATATGAACAGGAAAGAAACAGGGTTTCTCATTCCTAATAATTTGGGTATGCCGGGCATAACGTTTGGATGATACCAAACTAAGGAACCCAAATTGGATAAGTGCCATATATAGGTTATCCTAAGGGAAACCATAAGTATAGTACTTATAAATCTCACATGAGAACAATATGATTGTTGCTCACCATGCGGTTTTCCTAAGAGGAACACCGATATGCAGTGGTCAGTGGGAGGATAGTGATACTCGATGAAAATCGGAGTAATACTATTCAAGGCACGAAGTCCTTAATGGAACACAAATAGTTCATCAAGGATGAACTATACCATTAATCTTCGAATACACAAGAACCGTAGATCGTAGAGAGAGAGTCAGAGAAAACAACCTGGGGTATGGGTTTCTGATCTCACCTCATAAAGATGTAATCTTATGGAGGGTATCAACCGACTACGTTTTGAGGAAGTGATACAAGGTATCGACTCCCTATTATGGCAAAGTGCCATGAGTCCGAAATGGATTCCATGTATAACAACTATGTTTGGATACTAGTTGTTGTACCGCAAGGCATTGTGCCTATTGGTACTGTAAACGTCTTCAAGGAAGACATACATGGATGGCAACATACCAACGTACAAAGCTAGGCTTGTGACGGAAAGGTATCGTTATCAACATTGTGTTAATAACGGTTCAACCTTTTACCTGTTGCCATGGTAAATCCATTTTGATGATGCTTGTTGATACTGCATATTTCATTTATGAAATGTGTCAGTTAAAGATCAAAATCGCTTTCCTGAAAAGGAAACCTTTTGGAGGATGTTTCAACATCCTGACGATTTTGTATAACCGACAAACAAGGTTTGCGGGTTATTCGATCCATGTTTGGATTGAAGCAAGCATTAGGTTCTTGGAACTGTCGTTTTGAAATAATCATAATGGTTTATGATTTGACTCAAAACGAAATGATTCTTGTGTATATAAGGAGGTTAGTGGGAGAGCACTGATAATGAAATTCCCATAAAGCAATTGGTGAAAGCTTGGCTTTCATAGAAATTCTCCGTAGAATTCTGGGGAGTAACAACCTTTATTCAAGGAATAAAGATCTACTGGGATAGATTTGGAGTTGTTAACACTCTCTGGGAAATTGTACATTTAAAATGTACTTGATATGGTGTCTCATACGCTTTGAGCATATGGAGTCACAATCAGGACAATCCAAGTGATAGTCACTGGATTGAAGTTAAGGACATCTATTAGTATCTTAGAGAACTAAAGATGCTGTCTAAAACTATGGAGAAGGAGAACTTGAAGTGACTGGGATCACTGCGCAAGTTTCCAAACAGTTAAATACTGCGGTACTATAAAGTTTGAATAACGGGACAGTGAGCTGGAAATCTTCCGAGCAAGATACTGTTGCCGAATAAACAACAAATGCGGATTATTGCTGCGGCTGAGGCAGCAATAGAAGCCATTTGGGTCGATAATAAATCTAATTAGATTAGATATAGTTCTGTTAGCAGCTGAGCTAGGCGTCAGCACAAGGCTAAAGAATTAAAGGTCTCATCGACGATCCAGATATATACTTCTATATTCATCTGATTCGTTCGGATCATACATCGTGGCGATGTGGTGATCGTATAAATCGCGTCAGACGATAATCATGGAAATCCGCTGACGAAAACCTTTTCTCAGCAATTTGAGCGAACCGTACATAGTTCGGGTGTACGACACTTGAGTGACTGGCTATGTGCCAAGTGGGAGATTGTTGGATAATATGACCCATAGCGTCACTATTTGTACAGATCATAGTGTTGTTGTACAAATTAACTATGTGACAAGGAAATTGCACTCTCATCATTTGTGATTAGATCACCTTAGATATATAAATGAAGAGAGGTCCATATGATTAGTTCCTGGATTGAGATGATATGAGACAGTATCAGTCCACGAAGGATTAATCATTAAATATCCCTAGTCGTAGTATTATCGAGACTGGACATCGATAATGCGGAATAGGCTAGTATTGCACTTGTGCGCGTTGTGAGGGCACAACGGCATAGTTCTCATATATTTAAGTATTGGATACTTATGCAAGTGCGATAGGAGGTTGTGTTTCACCGATGGTACGGGAAACAGCTTCGCTCTGGATAGACCCCTCGGAATCCCATTGGTATTATGACTATGTGTCTATGGGAGTCCGACATCAGGGTAGGTGTGTATGGTCTTAACCTGAGACTTGCACCGCTAATGCTTACGACAATCAATATACTTTAGTTGAGGTCGTCCAGGACTCTAACCGGTTCTGTGTACGCCAATGCTGGGTATATTGAGAATCGTAGAGTATTGGGTGTGATGTCAAGACGGAAGTATCACTCCAGTCATAGTGGAGATGATGTCACGCAGGATACGGTATTAGTGCTCTTAAGTGCTGGCCGGCCATCGGGATATTATGACAAGGTCATGTATATCCGATTATAGAGACTAGTTACCAGACATCCGACATGTGCTTCGGACGGGGCAGACACTTATCCAGCCCCAGCCCTAGCACGTGACTATCCGATACTGGGCCGATATACACAATACTTGGTATACTACGCCTGATATAGATCTTAAATATTCTTAGATGAATATGACCGGAGAATTGGGTAGACTTCGTGCTTTGCTAGAAGCCGACCTTGTCTCGTAAATCGGTAGAACGTAGTACTTGGTACGTACGTGATTCGGATACTCCGACGACCGTATTTACTGCCAAATATCCGGGGATCTCATGGGTCGCTTCCCGATAATACACCGATGACGCATAACTCGCACTCATTAATAATCTGGGATTATATAGAAGAGAGAGAAAATTAATCTAGGATTAATTACGGAGATATTTTATCTAGGATAAAATATCGTCTAAAGAGAGAGAGAACGATTAATTTGGAATTAATCGGTAAATTAATATATTCGATATATTAAACGAAATTAGATTTCGACGCGGAATTAAAATTAGATTTTAATTCGGGCGAACGAATTAATTTAGAATTAATTCGTTAGCGACGTGAATAGTGAATTCGCTAGGCGTAATCATTTAATTACGACGCGACGGAAAATTCGCTAATTAGGAATTAGCGAACCCGAGCCCGAGTGTGATTGCGAGCGCATTCGTATTTCGAATTCGAGTGCGGCAACGCAAGTCACATCAAGCGTCAAATCATTCGTCACATCAAGCGTCAAATCAAATGTCACTTTGAGTGATGTGATTGATTGATGTGATTGATTGATTGATGATAGACACACATCAAGTCACTTTGATAAAGTGAATTGAATAGTGATGGGTTGTGGAATAGTGTTTGGTGGTTGTGTGATTTTACCATTTACTTTATTTGATAATTTTAAATGGAAAATGCTTAGTATTTTTTGGAAAAATATATAAAGCATTTGTGTAAATCAATAAAAAGTCAACCATAACAACTCCACCAGTTTCTTCTCTTTTTCTCACGCCCAAAGGGCTTGTTTTCTCTTCTCCAACACAGCTCACTGCCGTGACTTTAAGGGAAGCAATGAGTGGTTTTTGTTGCAAAAACGCAAGTGCTAGCACACTTACGAGACTTGCGAAGGTGTTAGGGAGGTTCACCCATGAGGCGGGATCCATTCGACGAAGCTTGGAGCTTGACGAAGGACCATTTCACGCCCAAAACAGTGAGTTAAATCACTGCAGTTCACGCCATTGCAGTGAGGATTTTCAAGTTTTTTTGCTTGCCGCGTCTCTCAACCGATCGATGTGAGTATTCCGCTACCTCCGTTGATGTGTTCACACATGTGTTTCATTGCTTGTTTGATCTTGGGACCTAGATAAAACCTAACAAGCATGGACTCGTATAGGTAAGCTCATTTAGCCAGCTAGGTCAAAGTAAAGTCAAATGTTCATAACATAGTGCCTTTTATTAAAACTGCAAGAAACTCTTCGGAGAGTTTCCATAATCATGTTCACTTGGCTACGCTCTTCAATACGAGCGCCATGGGTTTCATTTGTTATTGATAAGTTATTATCCTCAAGACGTTGCTCTCGGATTGAATGTCTCATCCTTCATCCTCGCAATCATCGCTGAGACCATGGCCTAATGACGTTTGATGCTCCGAAGGTGCCAAAACATGCCTGCAATGCCTCCATCATCGAGATGTTGTATCCATAGGCTCATGCTCGCAGCAAGAACCTCGGAATCCCTGCTAGCAAGTACCAGTGGGCCTTCTCATTAGCCGTGAACCCATTTTTAGTAGCATCGCGCACAAAAATATATCATCCACAAATAAAAACCAGAAGTTGCACTTCAGTTGCCGCAGATAGATAAATTAAGCCGAACCACGTCGGTGTCCATCGATATAGTCATTATATAAGGATTAGACCTTTCACGAGTATCTCGTAATTAGAATCGGGTCATAATATCTGTTATACCCCTCTAATTGTTTTTCCTTAAGTACCATTGATTCTCTAATGAACGATTATTCATAACCATTATGAATATTAATCTTCTATTCGCAATAGAAAGACTTGAGCGCTCTAACCGTTCAAGTACCGAATCAACCCTTAAGAAGATACTCCTTTACTTCTCGCAAGAAGGAGTGAACTTCATATCTATGTAAAATGTCCCCAGCCACACACCAAACCATGTCCCCAAACCACATAGCTATTGGTCGGGATTGCACACCAACCTCACCTTTGTGAATCAAAGGACATAGTCTACCATGCAGGAGTTCGTAGTACACTCAGGATTAAAATCAATCCATATATGACCATCTGGTAGATCGAAATGAATTTCTTTATTTAACAGAAATTATAAGAAACTCATTTCTATCTGGGTCTAGTCCTATATGATCGCATCATACAAGGTGCATTCATTCTCATGTCTCCACATGAACGATCCTGGATCAAGGTCGCCATACGATTTAGAATAGACCGCAACTATAGATAAACCACAAAAAAGTACCCGATTTATTCGCTCTCTATGAACTATTTTAGATTACTAACTTGAGACTTAAATCCTCATGTGTATGACACTCATACACTAAGTCCGAATGAACATGAGTAATCTAGGGTAAACATGATAATATACAATATGTGATATTAAACAAACACTTTGATAAATGAATAATGCATCATTTATTCATAAAATATAATATCGTTTACATTACATGATGCTCTAGGGCATATATCCCAACACTCAGGCCCCTCGTCATCCGCTGCAGCTCAACGCGAAGACGCACTTGGCCTCTCCTCCTAAACGTGCACTCTTTTTCCTTCTTTTTATATATGTACGGGTTACCCTAAGGGGCCAATGTAAAAAATCTTGTAAATGAAAATATAATTTTCACACTACAGCAAACCAAACAAAGACCTGAACCGGGGCAACTTCCATTTCAACTTTGAATTAACTTTAACCAATATTTGGTACGTTTACAAAAGTTATTCCAACCATTCCTCTAAAGGACCACATCATAAGCTTCATTGACATTCGAGCCTGACATCACGATTTTACCCTTGGGCTTATTCACTTAGCGGATTTTGAATCCTTTAAACAAGCAACGGTCTTCTATCTGACCACCTTCAAAATGCCCATGCCAACAAATAAGAAGAGGCCTCGGTGGGACGTACCCGACCTCGAGCCAATGAGATCACTTGGCCACAAGGGAAT
>SKCR01048072.1:0-46469 GCA_019454045.1 Zanthoxylum bungeanum
AAGCAGAGAGGTAATACCAACCGTAGTGAGTCTTTGGGTTAGACTTCAAATGGTATAGAACCTCTTCACCTCTTCCAGCAAGGTACACCTAAACCTGCCCGGTGCCAGACCACATATATGCCGGCCAGAATCCTCCAGCTATTCAAGCTCATTTGGCAAGGGGCAAGCTCCATCTCGGCCAGCATCCAGCGAAATAGCGTTGCATCGGCAGCCGCAGCCCACATTCAAAAAAGATAGGAAGAAGCGCCACCGAGCCCTCATCGGGTTGACTAGCACGATCCATCGGGCCTGGAACTTCAAGGGCTATATCTATCGGAATTCGTATCGTTGCCGCGAACAGCGCAAGATCATCCTCAATTATCTTAGAGGGACGGTTCTATCCAGAGCCGACGACCCAAGTTCACCAGGCTCTGGGTCCTTCCGAGGAACTCTCTGATGGTAGGAGTCGTTTTCGATCTCAGAAGCAGTAGGGGTAGTGTCAAGGTCTTCTACACTAGGTGCCTCTGAGCCCGAGGAGAGCTCTTCAGCAGGGGGAGTTGAAATCTTGGCAGGCCTTTCGGAGGGAGAACTATTGTCGGACATCCCTGACACCACCAGAAAAACAGAGAAGGGAGGAGAATCAGTCTATGAGAAGCTACCCACGGTGTCCGTGCTAAACTAGATAGGGGTCTCTAAAAAGTGCCCTAAAGCAAGACCCAGCAAAACCACAAGTCTCTCCTTAAGTAAAATAAACAAACAGAATCACAGCATAAAAAAGAGGAGAGGTCGCTCAGAAGACTTACTTGTTCTTCTCAAAAGTAGGAGGTTATACGGCGCGGTGATGCCCGTTCCTTAGGTGCTCAGCAACGAAAAAGGCGAAGACCACGGTTAAGCCTCAAGAACACGGAGTTGAACGAATCGCAGAGAAATTCTCAGAAGAGAAGAAAAAATTGCGCGAAAAGAATGAACAGTGAAGGCCTCGTCCTCTTATAGTCATGGCAAAGGCGCTCGTGACCATTGATCTTAAGGAAGAGCCCGGATGAACGCCAAGTGTCGGCTACAAAAAGGGCCTCCCAAGTTCAAACAGACGGCTGAGATCAGCCCACTGTGAAAACGCCTCTGCGCGGGTCGATTCGTCCCCTCTTTTGGCGGGAACCCGTCGGATGTTTGACAAGTGTCGAACATTAGAAGAAACCCTAAAATTGATTTATAGGCATTTAAGAAGAAAGGTGACGGTTTGTACGTCTCAAGGAAAGATGATTGGAACGGCAAGAAAATTCTTTTTTGCATCCTGGGACGACTACCAGCGAAGACAATCAGCACACCCTCTTCATATAGTTCCCGTACCAACCCACATACTCGTTGGAACCGAGAACTAGGGGACAGATGTTGATGGTGTTTTCAGGCGCTACAACATTTAAGACAGCACGACAATGACAAAGGGTAAATTCCTGTCTGGTTGAGATCATGTACCGACCCGACCAGTTCATGTGAAGACCGACCACTTTGGTTCAGATGACCGGGCACTATAGAGGTCGGCAGGAACGCTCTCAGCATAAAAGATTGTCATGGCCGACCTCATTAAGACCGACCAGACAACGTGCCGTGTTCAAGACAACATCACCCATTCTTGGATAAGATAAGAAAGATATCCTACTCTCGCAAGGAGAAGGAGTCAGAATCCAAAAGGGATACGGAAAGAAAAGGCAGCACCAGATCAGGAAACCCTACAAGAAGAGAAGATTGAGTCCAAATAGGATTTCTTATGCAAATAGGAGTCTGATTTCTGTATTATTATAAATAGGAGGGTAGAGCATGTGTAAAAGACATTTGAAAATCATGCACAAGAGTGAGGGATTAGAATCATAACTCCGATTTGTAAAAGCAAAGAAGAGAACCGATGAGTGTATTTGAGTAATAAGAAAGCACAACCATGTTCTTGTCTGTGGACGTAGGTCGGATCCCAAAATCCACCGAACCACGTTAAATCACACTTGTCTGATTGGCGTATTTTCTTGTTTTCCGCTAAGTTTGTTTTTGATTTCCCGCATAACCAAACAAATTCACAGTTGAAGGGGGATTCCCTCGGAGGTAATATTCCTGTATTACCCTGAGACCAAAATCCACCGTCACACAACGTGACATATATTTATTAGTAGGTATATTGAGCATATCTCATATAAAATTTTCTCATAATACAGGGCCAACTCTGACTCTGAGTTGTCCTAAGCGAGCCATGAAAATATGACCCTCAAATAGATATTAATTAATAATATTATCGTAAAAGATTTAAGGGTGTAAATTTTTTTCACAATAAAAAAGGGCTTGGGGCTGCGGGGGCCTAAAAGCTAACCAATGAAATTGATTTAATTAAATAAATGAGATGAGTTGATTTTTTTTTAACCAAGAAAGATAAATATGAAAATAATTAATTGAGATTTTGAAATTTTACTAAGAAAGAACGAACAATGGCAGAAAAGCTCGGTCTGACCCGGTCCGGTCTGGTCCGGGATCAAAAAAGGGCTTAGTTTTAAAGGGGCTCAATATATTTAACCTGGGCCCGGGCTAAAAAATAAAATTAAATTTTTTACTTATTATTTATACTTTGTAGCATTTGATGGTTAATTTATAGACTAAAATTTTAATATATTTGTGAAGTATTTTGAAACAAATGACATGTTCTTAAATTTTTTTTTTTTTAAAAACGGACATAATAAAATCCGGATTCGTCCCGACCCGGGAGAAACTCCCGAGCCGGATTTTTACCCAGCCTGGGCCAAAATTTTCCTGACATCGCCACTCTTAAACGAACGGGACCTTAAGCGGTGACCTATACTAAGTATCCCTACAAAATGGCGCTGATGTCATTCATCGATGTCACCTCATGAGTAAAGATAAACTTTCTGTACTCGAAGAGCATATAACGTTGTTAATTTAGAGATATGTATGAATCTTAGATAGCTAGCTTGTGGTCCATGTGCTAAATCTCGGAAAGCATATAATTAATCACTTTTTTAAATACATGATAATTATAATTAGTTAAGTTATATTCCAATAATGTGTTAAACAGCTATCAAATGCCTAACAGAACCAATGAGGAGTTGAAAATTTGTATAAATTATGTTGCTGTGCCAACAAAATTGGGCCATTGTTACATATTTTATATGGAAGCAAATGCTTGTTTTTTAGGAAATAATTTATGTAACACCAAGTGCAATTATCAGTTAGGCTGTACAGTGTTGAAACCTACCAAAAATAAGAATATAATCATAAATAATGATTTGTTGTTTAACACATGGATCATCCTCTAATTAAGAGCATTAATTAGGAATATTAATTGTTGGCTAGTTAAGAATTTGAATGAATTCCAAGGACCTTTCTTATTCTTTTATGTAAAATATATTCGAAATCTGAATAGTTTACGCTCGGAAAATTTGTAGCTGCTAGTATATATGCACATTTGGATTTATTATCATAGGCTTATTATTATTATTATTATTATTATTATTTGAAGAATATGATTATTGTATAAATGGATGGAAATGGTCAAGATTACACCATGTTCATATAACTTATAAGCTTGCAATACATTTGGGAAAACATCAGACTTAAGTCAATTTAGAACGTAGTCTAATAATACAAAATAAACATAAAATAAAACTCCTTTCATTACCAATTTGCCATAATTGACAAGAAAAATGAGTTCACGCCTTAAGAACAAACCGTGGAGCATGAGAAAATTTACAGTACTGTCCTATTAGCCCACCTCAATGTAGAGTAAGTGAACCACGAAATCTTATATGAAGAGAAATATAGTAGAACCGAATAATGAAACGTACAATAAAAGACTCGAATCTGATAAATAATAAGTGCACAATAAATCAAGACTTAAGACTTTATTTTATGAGCGGGACATAATCAAAGAAATCTCATCTCTTAACAAACCAAGTCCATAAAATATGTGTTCAAACCCAACATCACCAGGACCTAAAAAGAAACAACATTAGTTGCATGCTATATTATTCTCCCCCTAAATATCATGAGCTCATAAATAAAAACTCTTACGAGTGAAAGGTTTTTGCCCTTATCTTTTGAATTTGGCCCATTGGCTCTTTTGCACTTGAGACTCATGTAATTTTATTTTTAATTTTTACACGGGGATATCACAATGTCATATAGTTAAATGTCACACTATTTAGTGAGCAAAGTATGATAGAGATTAGATTGTTGTCCAAAAACTTATACATGCGACCAAGCCTTGATAAGAATAAAAACATGTATGTGAAATACAAGCACAAGATATATTAAAGGTTTTTATCACATGCACTCATGCACATAGAGCATCAAGAAAAATAAAAACATATTATACATGCATAACCATATATCCTACATACCAGGATCACATACGACAAGCTTTTCATGCTCTAACAAGATATATATATATATATATATATATATATATTCTACATTTTAACATAAAAAAAATATAAAGACACAAAACAGCTTGTCAATATCTGATGGTTCGTGAAGTTGTATCACGAGTGCAGATCATACTACTGTCTAATCGAAATCGACTATGAAATTTATGTCCGGATTTTCATCATATATACCAAGGGACATATAATAAAAACAAAACACGCACACCCATATACAGTGAAAAAAATAAGAATCGTGCAAAAATATAAAACACACGCGCATACATATGCAATGGGAAGACAAATTCAACTTCTAAGAAGATTTACACTGAAATGCACTCTCATCATACCTTTTATTATCAAGACATTCAAAAGTAGATAAGAAGTCATCTTGCTTCCTCACCCAGACTTTCTTAGGAATCTATTCCACCTGAGAATTCCTAGTCAACAAAGCAAGTTTCTTACTAAGAAATTGTGCTTGTTTGGTTAGTGCAGAAACTTGAGACACTGGATTTGAGGAATCAAATCTAGGGGACACACTCTTAGGCATTTTCTTATGTTTGTGCAGCATAAAGCACTTAGGCCTAATGTGTCATGTCTTGCCACAATGATGGCATACATGCACAAACCTCGGATGAGAGCGATGTTTACCCACCATACCTCTAGATCGAAGTTGGGTCACATGACGAGGAATATCATGAGGAATCACATGACCGCTTTCAATAGGCTTCTTGTATAAGTCATGTTTATGAGGGACATGCACAACTATAAATGATGACGTCTTATCGCAATTAGGCTCAACACTAATCCCTAACATGCAGTCTAGTTTTTTATTCCCACTAGAAAATACAGACAACTGGGTTCTAGCATCTTCAAGTTCAGTTTCTAAAGTTTGGACTTTATCAACTAGCCATTTATTCATTTCCTCAATGTCATTTATCATTAAAAGGCTCTACTCAAACTTAGCTTGAGTTTCATTCTTGTCCAGCTCTACTTCCTTCAGCCTCTTATTGACCTCTATATTCGTTTTCTTGATAGCTAAACTCTCACTAAATAATTCAGCATATTCTACCTGAAGACTATCTTCATCTACGTACCCATCATAAGAGAAATTGGATCTAGCATCTTCAACACTATTGTTTTCCTCTCTCTCACCAGTCACACTAGCAGCAAAAGCCATAACATTACTCTTATCTTTAGAAGACTCATCAAAAGTATAACCAGCTTCTCAATCACTAAGAGAGGCTTCCATGACTTTCTTGCCATTGAACTTAAGGTATGTGGGACACTCAGATCTAATATGCCCATACCCTTCATACTCATGGCATTGAATACCACGAGATTTTCTACCTCTATCATCTCTAGACTCTCTCATACTAGGCCTACTCTCTCTATGAATATCCTTCTTATCCCTATCACGACCACTCTTCTTCAGCTTAAGAAAATTTTTAAATCTTTTTGCAAACATGACCAAATCATGATCCGTGAGATTATCACTATCATCATCGCTAGATGAATCATGAGCAACTTCCTTTGCGATTTTTATAACTATGGGTTTAGGCTTTTTATTACTAGGAAGTTTCTTATCATGAGCAACAACACCATGAATGGCATTAATTACCTTGCTGTTCCTTTTGCTAGCGTCGAATTCATCCTTGGTTCTGGTCAGTTTATCTTTAGGAGAAGAGACCCCACCAACTATAATCACGAGAGGTTTTCACCCGTATTCTACTGTCATCCAAACTCTCTCATCTAAGGATTTAAGGAACACTCTTATGTGAACCTTCAAATGTAAATATTCAGTCCCGTCAAAGAATGGGGGACAATTTAAAGGTTGGCTTCTTTCCATAGCTACATTTGAAGGTTCGCATAAGAGTGTTCCTTAAATCCTTAGATGAGAGAGTTTGGGCTCTCATACCAATTGAAAATTTATAATTATCCAAGGTTATGACCCTATACGGAAATTATCACAATTAACTATGACAAGTCCTAATTAATATATTTATGGATTAATTAAATTAATTAACAACCACACTTAAGTCTAACAGTTCATAAATCCAAGCAAACAAAATTAATACAATAAATAAATCAACACAATAATTTTGTTGACGAAGTGGAAAATTTATGGGAGTAAAAATCTACTCCGGGTATCTCGGCTACCAGCCCAAATCCACTATCAAGAGAAAAACTTACTTGGAAAGTAAAAGACCTATGGTGGCAACTCCATCGACTCTAGTACCTTTAGACTGCAAGAACTCGAAGAACTCCTTAAGTCCGTACTCCACGGTTTTCTTCAGAACCTCTAAAGTCTTTGAGTGAATCAACTCTACTACTCTGAACGCCGGAGCTCCGACTGCCAATCTTCCTCCTAGAGAACTCTGAATGATTAGGAAAGTTGGTTTGATCTGTGTTGATGGTTGATCAATCTCACCACAAAAACGAAGATAAGGAAAACAATGAAGTCTTCAAGGTGAGAAAAGAATAGGTTGAAAAACTATGAAGGTTTGCAACTTTGAGCGAATATATTTTCAACACCAAAGGAATGTGGCTATATGTTATTTATATATGTAGGGTAAAAAGAAAGGCTTCCCAATATCAAATTAGATTAAAAACGCGTCTAAAATAACTCAGTTCCCCACGGTCATTCAAACGCCACTCGAACGTGTGCTCTCTGGAAAGGTTCGTTCGAATGCCTACTTGAACGAACCATAAACTTTTGCTCTCTGGAATGTTTCGCACCTCGAACTTTTGCTCTCTGGAATTTTTCGTTTGAACCCAACAACGAACGTGCCACTAACGCCACTCGTTCGAACGTCTATACGAATGCGGCACTAACGAAATTGCTCCAGTTTTGCCAAATACCATTCCAATTATTTCAAGTTCTTCAAGACTTATTACAACTCAATTGAACTTATTTTGTTACGGACATTGCCAATAAAAATGAAACTAACACTATGGTTCCACGAAAGGATACAAAATCAAAATAAATATTAAAGATCGTTTCGTTTAGACCTCAGAAGAACCTCACTGTAGTTTACCACAACACGAAACTATCAAGATTCTGGAGTTTATAATTACTTCTTATGTTATTAGTTTCTTACTGAAAGTTCATATTTATCAAAAGTTCTGACCCTATGTGGAATTAATACAATAAATTAAGACAAGTCTTGACTATTGATTCTATGAATTTCTAACAAGCAACCTTAAATCTATGCAATTATAATATAATGCCAAATATTAAATCAATAACACAAAATAAAACGGTAAATAAAATCAACCACACAAAATCAACACAAGTGATTTTATTGACGAAGTGGAAAACTCGTGCGAGTAAAAAACCCCTCCGGATATCTCGGCTACCAGCTCAAATCCACTATATAGAGAAAAACTTACAGTGATGGTAAAAGACCTATGGTGGCAACTTCACCGACTCTAGTACCTCTAGACTGCAAGAACTCAAAGAACTCTTCGAGCCCGTACCCCACGATTTTCTTCAGTTACTCTGAAGTCTCTGAGCAGATCAACTCTGCAACTCTGAATGCCGGAACTCCGACTGCCAATCTTCCTCCTAGAGAACTCTGAAGGGTTATGAAGTTGGGTTGAATGTGTTGATGGTTTAACAGAGATAAATCTCACCACAAATAAAGAAGACAAGAAAACAATAAAGTCTTTAAAGTGAGAAAAGAATTGGTTGAAAAGTTATGTAGGTTTGAAGCTTTTAGAGAATGTGTTTTCAACACTGGAGGATGGTGGTTATATGTTCTTTATATAGGTAGGGCAAAAAGAAAGGTTTCTCAATAGAAAAATAGTTTAAAAAAAATGCATCCAAAATAACTCAGTTTCGCACGGGCGTCCGAACGCCACTCGAATGCGTGTCGAACGCGTGATATCTGGAAGGGTTCGTTCGAACGCACCTCGAACGTTTACTCTCTGGAATATTTCGTTCGAACCCAACAACGAACGTGACACTAACACCACACGTTCAAACGCTTCAACAAACGCATCACTAATGCATGTATGATTTTCATGCACAGCTTTGCCAAATATCAATCCAATTGCTCCAAGTTCTTAAAGACTTATTACAATTCAATTGAATTTGTTTTGTTACAGAGATTGCCAATAAAAATGGAATTAACACTTATATGAATCACTTGAAGATTAAAGAAATCAATATGATCATTCAAACAAATATGTCTTAAAAAGACCATAATGGACACGATTCTTAAAATCATGACCATTTATTTTTATAATTCTGATTTGATATCTTTCATTCAGATAAATTTCTTTAATTTTTATTGTGTATTATTATTAAAACATTCCCGACAGAAGGTTATATACAAAAAATTATCATAGCTCAACTCAATATTGGATCTAAATTCAATACAAAGATCTCAAAAATCGTGTCCGCTATGGCCTTGATTTCGACGATATTTGTTGGATTGAGAAATATTTTCGTCTGATTTTGATCATGATCATATTAATTTCTTAAATCTTCATTTGATTCATATCTCGTGTTGTTGAAGAACAATAAGTGAATGCAAAAAATTCTTATTTTATGTATTTAAATAATACCAATAAATAAATCAAAATAGAAACTTACAATGTAAGTAATTAAAATTAACAATAACGAAACTGACTTATATACATTGAGGCTAGCGTATAACGCTATGTTCTATACCAGAAATCACCTCTACGCATGTGCTTGTAGTTCGATAGACTTCTGCTATCAGGATTAAGCAATATGTAAGTCGAAATTTTGCACTGAATTTTCGACCCCTGGTGAATTTACTTTGTGTTTTACTGTTTTTTTCTCTAGTGAAACTAGATAGTTTTTGTATTGGAAAAGAATTGGAGTCAGAATGCTGATGCTTTGACATTTCCCTTCTTTTTATAGAAGCGAAATCCAAACGTTAATTTTCAGTTATTAAGGAAATGTTGTGTTGATCGGACACAAACCTTTAATTAATCAAAGCAAAAACTCATGAAATGGCAAGACCCCAAGAGCCAGAGGCTTAATCTTTTGTCAAGCTCAACCAATAGTCCAACCATACATCCAAGTCCAAGCTCACGCCTTAGCTTTTTTCCATTTAATATGAGTGGCTAATAGACACTTATAAATATTTGATTTTCCATTCTTTTTTTTTATATATATGGAATTTATCCCTTAATTTGCTATACAAACTTTTTACACGTGTAACACTCCAATGCGCTTAGCAAACACCAAAGCTAGGAAGTTTCCCTTGTTCAAAAGGGCCATATCATCCTCAAAATCTGCTCTATTTTTGGAGAATCAGGAATATTATTTTGTGCCTGGCCAATTGAGTTGAGATTTTAGCCCTACAGTAGTGCACCATCAATCCTTTAGAATAAAAAGAATTGAAGGATTCATAAATGTGAACTTTAAATCTGAAATGGACTAATTAATAACAAGCACTTTTAGGACCACCAAACAGTGCTCGACCTGAACGGAGAGAGGACTGAGGAGATACAGGCTGTAGAATCATCATGCATGTTTCTGATAGTTCATATTTATATATACTGACTGTTTTCTCCTAATTGTTGGATAACCGAGGATAGTGTATCGAAAAATACAGTATTCAAGAAACGGATGAGAAGACAGTTGTGGGAAAGAAATCACTGGGCTAGAAGATGATTGTTAGAAAGAAGTCCACTCTTGGGGTCAAATGTATTTCTTTTAGGAGAAATGAACGTTAAGATCTCTTTATTTATATATTTATTATTTAAGGAATTCTGATGATAAATTGTTAATTAGGATGTCATGAGATGTTATCCCAATTTAGGATTATTTAATTTAGGAGACCAGCTCTTAATTATTTAATTTCATTAGGAATGTAAACAATGTTGGCTATTTCTTGTGTCCTCCCATCTGAAATTGAACACTGTGATCAAATTGTTGGACTAGAAAGTCAAAGACTTATCAGAAGCGTGGTATGTGTCTGTGGATTGGGATGGTAAAAATATTCAGATTTAGTTCTATTTTGTAAATATGCAGAAAATTTGGATCTCTATAATTAAAAAATTTGGATCTATGTGTGAAATTTCCGGACTTATATGGATTCAATTCTATATCTAAGTGAATCTCAATTTTCAAATACTCGAATTTGAATTATTTAACTTAAATTAAAAATATATATAATAAATGCAATAACATTTTATTTTCATTTATTGTAATGCGTAGTAATGTAATTGACTTAATTATTTAAATTCTTTGATTTGTATATTAAAAACTTAAAAGAATAAAAAAGATTCAGATTCAAGTCCGAATTTTTCCATCCTTATATGTGGAGGGAGGATAAGAACCGTGTCTTTTTCAACACTATCGAACCCTCTCTCGCATTTTGAAGCATTTTTACAAGATAATAAAGAGTACAAGTTTTCAAATCTTAGCAATTTAGGAAAAAAGATACAAGTATATGATATGATAACCAATCGTCCACGCATTACTATATGCCTTTACCACTTGTAACCTTTTCTGTAAAGATTATCTACGGACACAGTACACGGATAAGCACCAGAGATGGGGAAATTTAGCTAATTCTCTAGCTCATTTGATCAAATCTATTCAAATTTATCAAAAATAGGCGTATATAGGGATCAACATAAATGCCGACGGATTATATTTCATGATTTAGTTTCGTGTATGATAGATGTATTGAGCTTAATGAGACAATAATTTTAAATGAATAACAAAAACGTAAGAATTCATGCCATCGATCTCACGATTTTATTTGATTTGGCTAGGTTACGATGGATGTAGCTATGTAGGTACATAAGTATCTATTGCTTGCTGTGCATTGTGTTGTAAGTTGGTATCTATTGCTTGCTTTTACTGGAGCATGCATGTACAAGACAGACAAAAGTTTTATGATATTGAAGATTCATGGAGATAAGAGATTCCACCTGATTGACAACTCGTTCACCGCATAAACACAAGTGGGTGTGTGTTAATTGAGATGCTCGCTTCAATTCCTCAAACATTTTATTTATATGATTTCACTAAAGAAAATAGTTATTTACCATTTCGATCGGAATAGTATATTATCGATTGATTACCGACCGAAATATTATGTCGGTACAAGGCTCGTAAGTATCAAAATACCGACCGAATATATTTTCGTCAGTGATTTTACCGATCAATTACCGACCAATTACCGACCAAATAAATTTATTGTTGGTAAATATTACTGACGGATTACAGGCAGAATATGGAAAATAATTGGTCGTTAAATAAATGAATTTCTATCGATAATAACTCAAAATACTACCGAGCGACAAAATATATGGTTGGTAAAAATATCTTTTACTGAAAAAAGTAACGGTCGATAATTTTTTGAATTTACCAATCGTATAGTGTCGTCGGTAAAGTTTACACATTGTAATATAATTATCGACCGACGATTCGATCGATAATAATATTATGTTTTATTTTTTATTTGATTTTTTCAATTAAATTATATTTTATTTTTTCAATTAAAATTTAATATTAATAAAAAATATTATATAATAATAAACATAATAATAATGTTACATTAATATATTGTCTTACATTAAATAAAATGTACTACACACTATAAGGAAGATGAGGAGGAGGAGGAAGACCACCAGGATTCAACTGCATCTGTTGCTGCATCAATTGAAGAGCTAGTGGAACCTGCTTATGTATCTGTTGCTGCATCTGCTCATGTTGTTTCTGCATTTGCTCATGTAGTTTTGCTGCATCTGCTTCTGTCGTTGCCGCATCTGCTGCTGTTGTCTCAACGTAGTTATCTCTTCTTGCATTTCCGCCTGTGAAACCGATGCAGTAGAAGATGAGGAACTACCCTCGAGTACATACTGGGAGCCCAAGCCGTAGACATGTTTCTTCCTATCCTCTCCGAAAATCTCAATAAACAATCTGTCATTATCTATCGGCTCCCCAGTCTGTAATAACTGGTCATGGGCAGTTGTATAGCTATCCTATGACAAATGTGAGAAATGTTAGACCGTAATATAATTTTTTTTAAAGTTATATAAGTAAAAAAACACAATTGAACATAAACATATATAAAACCTTACATGCACGTCCTGAGATCGCTGATCGATGGACGTGTGTCTGTTGTTCTTCTTCGTGTGTGTACACACAAAGAGCTCAAAGGCATTGGGCTTACGACCCAGTTGTTTCTCCTATCTATTTGTAAACAATGTAATAGTAATTAACTATAAAAAAAATAATAAGTAATTCAAAGGAATATTTATTACTTGCAATTTATATACTTATAAGTTGGTAATTATAAGTTGGCGACCATGATCGTAATGCGATCTAGTGCCTCCCGTATGCTTGACCATTTCTGTTCATTCGATGGCGGATCGTCGTCGGTTACAGAGGCCGTTTTTGAACTTACACGAAAGTCAATATATTCTCAGTAATGATTCAAATTATTCCATAGTAGATGGTCTATGAAATATGGTTGCTTCCCTTTCTACTTAATCTCGTTCAACATATCTTTGTACCGAATGACCGCATTCTTCTCCCATGTAATATACATCATGACATTAATTGCCTCCTCCCACCAAAAATATTTCTCCAAAATAATTGAATTGACTTATAAATATTATAATTTAATTATAAATATTTTATATTAAATAATTAAATAATTAAAATTTTTAAATACCTTAAACTGTTCAAAATATAATTTCTTAGTCTCTGAGGGAACATTCTTCCAACAGACTCCCTTTGCAACCATCCGTTCCTAAAAAAATTTACGCATCTTGCATGCACAAATGTTGGATTGCTCAATCTGCCTACTGAAAATGAAAACAAGAACAAATGTAAAAAAATATATACATATATTAAATAATAATAATATAATAATAATAATAATAATAATAATAATAATAATAATATAAAACTTACTCTGGCTCACGTAGAGTAAGATGATGATGTTACCCTAACCTAGTATTGAATATCGTTGATGCCACAGTGCTGGCATTACTTGCGATATCCATCTTAGTTAGGTGTTGCGATGTCTTCGGATCCTGTGCAGATGGAGTCTGATCAGGGTCCGATATCAGAGTTTGAGGCTGCTGCGAGCTGGTACCTGCCTCACTATCATGGGTCCCAACATACCTACCAGATGTAGATCTACCCCTACGGAGAAAACCTATGATGGTACCTCTGGCCATATTTGTAAGAATATAATGAGAACAAGAATGCATAAATTATTTTTAATCAAACTAAGTATCTAGTAACATTATTGTGATTACAATAGTTCATCAAACAAATCGTTCGACTTTTTATATCTTAACATTAGGTTTAATTGAAGTAAACTTCAAACAAATAGTTCAAATTTTTCTATCTTACCGATTCCTTACGGCATAGATGGTATTTCTTCTCCCATTTTTTTTGGGAGCCTCAGAACTTCCAACTAAGGAAAAATGAGATTGAGATGATTTTGAAGTAGTCATTTCGCAGATTATCTTAAACTGTATAAATATATAGCCTCAAATATAGTCATTTCTCCTATCATTTCGCAGATTATCTTAATCTTCAACTATAGTTACTCATTTTAACCTATAGCCTCAAGTACATATTTAATCTACAGAAATTTCGAAAGAGTTTCCTCTGTAAATATGATAATTCAAAATTTTTATTTACATAAAATAAACACTTTAAATAAACCCTACATATCTATTGCACAACTTGTACCTCTCCAAACTCCCAATACTTTAAATGCCACCAAAACTCCAGCAACATTTGGCCATAATAATATAACAATAAGATTTCATCAACACATTAATTTGGCCAAAACAAGAACATTACTAAATAATTTTTTTTTTAATGTTTGAGGCACTATAGAAAACACACAAAAAATTGAAAAAAAAATATTTCAAAGACAAAAAATTAACATATTGGTATCTATTGGCATATATCACAATCAATATAAAAATTAACAAAAAAATTAACAAATGAACTTACCCAAATTCTGACGAATGTGATGATTCAGGTGACAGCGAGCGGCTTCGTGCGATCTCCTGCTGTCCAATTTCGGTGTCCAAAAGATAGAGAGAGACTCGAGAGAGAGAGGGAGATAGAGAGACCTGAGAGAGAGGGAGAAGAGAGGCATATAGACAAAATTATGGAAGAAGAATGAGGTTTTTATACTATATTTTTACCGATTGATTATTTCAGTCGTTAAATGTCTAAATTTTACTGGCCAAATGAAAAATCGTTCAGTAAATGAAAATTCATAGCAGGATTTTATTGCGGTAACTTAAATATTACTGACCGAATCTAATCGGCCGGTAATATTTCGTTGTTCCAACCAAAATATTCGGTCGGTAAATTATTATTTTTAAAAAAAAAAACTTAATTAATACTATTTTTATAATAATTAATATTATCATCATTATTAATGACATACTGTTTTTTAAAATGGCATATATAGTTAATTATTTGACAAAAAGCCTAGATAGGGTCAAACATAAACATTAAATGTTGAAAACCAGTTCATATCATCATCATTAATAAAATCATTGTCTTCATCTTCTTCTAACCCTTCTGAGCTTGATTGAAGAATTGGTTCATCTGATTTTTATTCAACATCCCTCGAGTCTATATCAATCAATTCCCCAATTGATGTATTCAATCACTAAGTTCATCATCAACCCCTTTAGTTGTTTCATTTTCATGCACATATTCCACTATATCTTCTTGGAATGTTGTCTCTTGTACATGAGTTTTGTTTGATGATTTTTGAATATCCATAGTTGACCTTACTTTGATCTTGCATACGGCCAACCAATCGTTTGTGTCTCGTTTGGCTCCAGAGTAAGAAACATAGTACACATGTGAAGCTTGTAGTGTGAGAATGAACGGTTCATACTTTTTATATGAGCGTCTTTTGTTGACATCCACTATCTTATAATGTGTATGAACTGTCATCCCATTAATCGGATCATACCAATCACAATTGAATAATATGGTTATCTTAATAGGTAAGCCATGACACTCCACCTCTAACATTTCCTTCAATCGACCATAGAAGTCGTATAAATTATCACTATAGCTAGACCATTTTACACAAACTCCACTGTTCATCGTGGCCAGACCAGAGCCATGCATTTCAGTGTGAAATTTATACCCATTAACGAAATACATATTAAAATAGTTGATTGTTTTCAGAGGGTCATTTGCTAAATCTCTGATGTAGATGTTGTTGACAGAGTGTTCGTTGTCAATAAAGTGAATATTATTAATATACAATGTAACATACATTTAACATATACGTACATCCAATTCATTACTTACGTATATTTGGAACCAATAGGTAAAATATGTATCAATTTGAACATCAATCTCAGCTTTAGTGATTGCGGGCACCAATTTTTTTAACTCGTCAATGTATATGCTACAAACACAAGGCATGATGTCTTCCCTTACTTTGGCAGTATCTTTAGTCTTTCCCTTCACATCCATCACAGTGTTGAACATATTTTCGAATACATTTTTCTCAATGTGCATCACATCGAGATCATGCCTGATCAAATTAGAACTCCAGTACGGTAAATCCCAGAAGATGCTTCTTTTCTTCCACCCAGAATGCTTACATGTTGAACCGTTATTAATCTCATCAGCATCAAGTTTAGTAACCTTTCTCGACCCTAGCTCATCAATTTGCTGCAAGATTTCTTCGTTTGTCCTAATTGGTGGTGGTGCTGAGTATTATGTAGTATTCCTAGGGAAATGAGTTATGTTGCGTCTGAATTGATGATTAGGCCAAAGAAACTTACGATGATTATCAAACCATGAAATCTTTTGATTATTTAGGAGAGAGAATATATGTGTGTTCTCCATATAGTTAGAACGAGTCAATTTTCTAGATGTAGTCCAGCATGACAGCATCGAGTAAGCGGGAAAATCACGAATTGTCCACTTCAGTGCATCTCTCAAGTTGAAGTTTTACTTTCTCGATACATCATATGTCTATATATCCACATCCCACAATAGTTTTAGTTCAGCTATTAAAGACTGGAGGTAAACATCTATATTATGTTTCGGATTCTGAGGCCCTAGAATAATTAATGATAAAAACATATATTGCTCTTTCACGCACATCCAAGGTGGCCAATTGTACGGAGTGACTATGACTGGCTTTGAAGAATATTGTTGTCCTGATTGGTTGAAAGGTTGAAAATCATCAATGCAACCCTAATCTAACATTACAGCTTCATATACAAATGAAAGATGAGTGCGGCTAAAATACTTATATACCTCTGAGTCAGATGGATGACACATAACGCCTTCTTCTTAGTCATGCTCATCGTGCCATCTCATGTGCTCGGTTGTTGTCGCTGAAGCGTATAGTTGTTGCAACCTTGGGGTCAAAAGAAAGTAATACATATTCTTATACAACATATTATTGTGTTTAGCTGATCATTTTTTTCCTTAAATTTGGGTTGAGAACATAATTTACACATTATCAATACAACATCATCACTCTAGTATATTATGCAACCATTATTACAACAATCAATTTTTTCAACAGACAGTCCAAGGCCCTGAACTAACTTTTTCATACTGTAAAAATTATCCACAATCGTATTGCCTTATGATAACATTTCTCTAATGAATTATACCAATCATCAAAGGCCTTATCTGACTGATGTTGCTCAAATTTCATATTCAAACATCGAGCTACGGTAACAACTGCGAATATTTTTCACACCCCAACCATAACTTTGTATCCAAAGAATTCAACATCTTATAAAAATTCTATGCAGAAGGATTATAATATTCCTTCATAATATTTGTCTGAGAACTAGACCCAGCTGCATCAAAAAAACTGTAGTCATCATTAACAAAGTTAGAGCCAGCAGTATCATAACCATTTGTTGATATGAATTTATGGCTTTTATTTTCATTACCGTTGACATGTTGTATGTGAACTGCTCGGATGCACTACATGTAAGAGTTTCCCCATATTGATCCCATGCATAATAATCTGAAACAAATCACTTTTTCATCATATGTAACTTAACTTACTCAATTTCTCTATACTTTTGTATATGACACACTTTGCAAGGACACATTATCTTACTGCCTTGCATATATACCGTTTGACTACTAACATATTCAATAAATTATTGTATCCCGTCCACAAAGTCCATATTAAGTGTGTCATTATTATTAAGTCTCACATACATCCACCATCTATTTGAATTCATTTATGTTATGTTATAATGAAAATGGAAGAAAAATTTCAATTCACCTTGTTACAGAAAGAAGCATATCAAATTAAATATATACTTCAAAATAATTATCAACACACTCATAATACAAGTTCCTAATTAAATTGATTTCTTACCTAAATAAAAACACACCCAAATAAAATCCCTAAATATACAAGTTCCTAATTAATTTGATTTGTACATAATATACATTTGTTAATTAATATGGTAGTATGAAAAAAATTACCTAGAGTGAAGCAGAAGTGAGCAGAAGTCTGAAAATGAAGAAGACAACGAGCAATGAGGCAAGGGAAGATGAAAGTTTATTTTTATATTTTGGAAATTTACAGACCGACTATTTCGGTCGGTAATTACCACCAAAATAAATTTCAGTCAGTAAAATATTAGGCGCCTAATATTAGGGGTGTTCGTGGTGCGATTCGGGTTTGTTATTTCATTTTTCACTTCAAACCGCGCGGGTTGGCGGTTTGGGAAATTAGAATCCGAAACCGCATATTTGATAAGGAAAACCGCGGCGGTTCGGGTTGGCGGTTTAGTGGTTTGGGCGGTTCGAGTCAGTGGTTTGGATTATAAATTTTTTTAAGGAAATTTTGTGTGTTTTCACATAATAATTGAAGAGAAAAAAATACCTAATTTTCATTTATACATTGCATATTGTCATGAGATCATTAAATATCTTAAATTTCATGGTTAAAAAAGAAGAAAAATATAAAATAATATCTAATTTGAACGCAGGTCGGCGGTTTAGGCGGTTCGGGTCGTTGTTTGAGTCAAAATTTGCGGTTTTGGGCGTTCGGGTCGCGGTTGGGTCAAAACCGCACATCGACCCGAAATTTACGGTTCGGTTCCGATTGACCAGAAATTATTTTTAATTTTTTTTCAAACTGCGCGGTGCGGTTCGGGTCGGGTTGCGGTTTGACCCGAAACTGTGATCACCCCTACCTAATATTACCGACTGACTTGTCATCGGTCTATAATTATCGACCTACATTTCGATCGATATATATTTAATATGTATATATCCATTTTTTAATATATTTCCATTTTTAATATATATCCATTTTTTAATATTTCTTATTAAAATTATTTCACACTTACCGATCGATAAGTAATCGGTCAGTAAATTTGACATAATAACGACCTATCTCGTCGATCGGTAAAATGACTTTATTTATCGATTGAAAATACGGTCGGTAAGACGTCAGTAAAATTTGGCATCATTTCTTGGCGCTAAGTTTATGCTCAACGCGTCTTTTTCCTACGAAATACCGACAGATTAGTCTGTCGGTAATTTTTCGGTTGGTAAACGGTCTGTATTTAGTCAGAAAATTTCTTAATCTTTAAACGGTCGGTATTCAATCGATATTTATTAGTTTTTACCGATATAATATTTTCGATCGGTAATATCGGTCGGTAATCCTATTTTTTCTTGTAGTGTTTCATCAAAACTAAAACCTGGATCAAATCGATCCGATTAGTGTTAATCATACCAAGTTTAATACGACTAAAGATTTTGTTTGATTTAGTTTGGAAACAGTATTTAAAAAAATAAAAATAAATAAATAAGATTGCATATATATTGAATTCTTTATTGAGTTCATAGTATGAAAAGTCTCGTGAGACGTCTTTTTAGTCTACATATATATCTCATCCCGGATATCGTTTAATATCAAATTAATATATTCTCACTCTATCCATACACGCATCACATTTTCACTATTGGCTCTTGTTGAGTTCAAGTTATGTTTATAATTTACTTAATGTTGGAAGTGATTATTCATTTCTTTGAAGTTAAGTGACTACTACTATAGGGTGATCCGTTTGGAATATGTGTTTGTTTGACCGAGTATTGCTCTTGATATGTAAATCAAGAATATATTTACATGGTCCAAAAGTGCATTTGCTTTATATCCAAAATATCTGATATTGGGTTAAATAATTCATGTGAAATTTGGTTCCAAAGTTAAGATAAGGGTTAAGCAAAATCAATAGTTGGTTTCGATTAGCTGTCTGGGAGAGTTTTGGCTTCAAACTATTTGGTAAATACTTACAATTATAATTTAGAAGATGGGATTTTTTTTTTTTTTTTAACATTATCAATTTGAATTTTACAGCTGGTTTCAAAGTGCGGTAGCTTAAATGGTGGAACAAAGCCTATGATAAATTAAAATTAATTAATAAAATGTACATATTTATTCTAAAAGTAGCTTAACCTTTTCCTTTCCGGGGAAAAAAAGTAACTACACCTTTCTAAGTCATCGCTAGGTGCCGTCTAGTCTCTATCTTTTGGTTCCATTGACCCTACCAAATACTAATGTTGCCATGATACCTTCTTTGCTTTTTTGAATTGATATCAATCTTGTGAAAGAAGGGATTACAATTGAAAAATTAGAAATATTTTAACTTCAATAAGAAGATATTCATACTAACGAGTTATTATATATCAGTAAATTTAAAGATGTGGTAAACTCTAAAGAATAAATTATTAGCCTAAACTTAAGAAATTTTTTTTTATTCCATCTTAAATCATTAATGTAACAAATCATATATTTTTTTATAATATGCATATAATTATTACTATTTGGAGGCGAGTTCTTTCGGACGGGATCTAAAAATATTTAATTTATTATAATGTGGAGTTTATTCTTATTTATAACTGTCCCAAATTGATATCATAATTATTTATGACTATATAAAGATTATTCTTACATATAGCATTATTATAAAGAGGTTTAAGTGTATTTCTCAAAATATTTATTATACTAGCTACTCAAATGCTAATAAATTGTTGTCTAAAAATGAACAAAACACCTTTTTAAAAAATATGAAAAAGTGCGACACACCGATTTTATATTAAATTTGAGTGTAATGTAATTATATCATAAATATTATAAAATTTTATTGTTTAATCTTGTTTACTATCATTTATTATAGGAAAATTTTACCTCTAAAATTATTTCCTCTTTAGTCGTAACGTTTTAAATTTTATTTATCTTTATTATTTTTTAATTCCTCTTTAATTCTTTATTGACTAATAAGATATTTGATCTAATTTTTTCCTCTTTTTACCCTTATACACATCATTGTTCACGTGAACAATAATTTTTCCTTTAAAAAATAAAGGGGTGATAAGTACACATATATTTTTTGAACCCATAACTTTCTTGAAGATTTAAATATGAGTATTGCGTTTTGAAAGTACTTACTTTTATTTTAAATACTGGTTTCACTTTGGTATTTTTGATGTGTGAATAAAACAACTTATAGTCATATTATGACTGTGGCTAAAAAAGTATACATTCAGCCACAGCCACAGCCACACACCTAATTGATAGTCATTGTGCGACTATAGGTAAAAAAAACACAGTCACAATGTGACTGTGGTGCACCAATGATTAAACTATCAATTACCCAATTAATAGTTTGTGACTGTGGATAAAAAGAACAGTCATAATATGATTGAGGCATACCCATGACTAGATTATCAGTCACCCAATTGATAATAATATTGTGATTATGAGTAAAAAAAAAAGTAACTATGACCGATTTCTTTATGACTTAAGTAAAATGTTATTGTAATTATATTTAATGTGATTAAGATAGCTAATGTGATTGAAGATAAGTAATGTGACTAAAATACACATAACACAACTTTTAGTCACTAATGTGACTGTGATAAAAATATTATTATAACGGAGGTCAATATGAAGTATGTGCGACGCAATAACTTTGGGATTAATTTTGACCTTATGTAAGTACAAATTTGAGAGATGTTTGTTAATGAAAGTTGTAGATATATATGTTATGTATATGTATATTTTTACAGATTGTGATCTGAAGTCCAGATGAATGATTGAAAATGTCTAATTTGAAATCATTATTTTCTTATAAATATAATGATCATTTTTATCATTTTTTTCGGTCTAAACATATCAACAATGAGTCTTATTTTAAAATTTATGATTTATGGATCAATAATATATAATCTTTTTTATAAAACACTTTATATTTTGAGAAATATTTGTGTTTTAACACTATGCCAAAAAAGACATTTACTGATACTAAATTAGTGTCAATAAAGATTTTGTACCGACACTTATTAATATTATCAGCAATCAAAAATTCAGAGATTAATGACACTAGTTATTAGTGTCAATAATTTTCCAACACAACAGTATTAGTAATATTCTGACCCGATAATATCACTAATATACTGATACTAAAATATCCCTAAAAATATTTATACTAAAACATTACTATAATATTGATATAATTTTAAATATCAAAATTTTATGTTACCATTTAGTGTCAGTAAATTGTGTTATCATGTTAACAGAATTTTTTTAGACAAAAAATTAAATATATACCTATTTTTTCTTGCTTTATAATACACAATGTGAAATTTGTACTAATATAACCAAACACCACATAGTAGTGAAATATAAGTTCATATAAACATTTCATAAAATCAATATTCTTATAAAATTCGGGTAAAATAACACATCGATTCCAAAATAACCATAATATTCTTATAAAAATGGTCATTAGCCAATAATGTCAATAAAAGTTTTGTTAAGTATTTAATTAATACAAAAGTAACTTCATTACTGATTTACATATCCGCTTGTAACATATATTATCCACCTTTCTAGCAACTTTATTTATTATATATCTAGTTAGTGAACACTCAAAATGGAACTATACTACTAATAAGAATATTTTTGGTATTCTTGAAGACAACCTTTGTAGTGTTTTGAAACATTAGGCATTAGATAACAAATTTTCTAAAGTTTAGACCAAGGGCATCCGATATTAGTTCATCCCAATACCAAAAATCGCTTTCTCTTCCATTTAACAACTTCAATTAGAAGATTTAATTAAAAGTTTTCTCAATATAAAAGCAACATAAGCAGTAGCATAAGAAATCCACCAAGAGAAGCCCCATGTAAAATGCAAAGACACACTTGATATTACATACAAAGACACACATGATCATAAATCGGACAGTTAACATTAAATATAAAAGTAAGTTTTTTTTTTTTTTTTTTTTTGGAAACGATGGAAACCCCGCCACCAAACCACCCATTCTGGGCCGCGGCGCAGGTAAAACCACCGGCTATCCCAGGCTCTTACAAGAAGTGCACCCCTGGATTCGAATATAAAAGTAAGTTTCCTCAACTGAACTCACCATGACAAATTTCTTTCTCATGGCACTGCTTTACGACAAGAAGTAACTGTCCAACCACAGTAATGCAGAAAATGCATAGGTAACTGCACAACCACATGTGTGGATGGCTGATGCTGCGGAAGGTTTCCTTGATTTGAGAATCAACATACATGAATGACTTTCAATTTCTTTAGGGGAAAAACAATTTCCATACATAATTTTGATCTTATTAATATTTTAACAATCAAATAAAGTGAATATCACACCCCAGTATATTCAAGAACATGACCGGCAGGAGACAATGAAACCATCTTCCTGAGCCTCTAATCTGAACGTGTGTGACGTGTCATGAGTTAAGCTAAATATGTGTTGTTAATGCTAACAATGTAGGCACACATTATGATATGCTGACCTACATGCTCATCATATACACATGATCTATTTAACGTGACTTTATAAATACATCTATACACCATGCATCATACATAAGACACTATTCGGCCTCACGGCCTACCACGATAACGGTACATGTGTGTGGACCCTGACCATGCGTCTCTAAGACTGCAGCTGGTATCCATCTCCTCCAAACTGAGCATCTGGAATATATGCCAACCATGGCAATCTACGGTTCTTGCAACCAAAACTGAAACTGGGGAGGTAATTCATTTGAACGACCTAGTGAGTGAACGCTGAAAGTAAAACAATATAAACATTTTATCTTTCAAAATAACCGAGCTGTAAATGAAAACTTTCTCTTTTCTTGAAATTAGCCAAATTCTGAAATATAAGGCTAATACATAAAACGTGTGCTGAAAGTTAGCTGTCATGAAAATCTCACCAGTATCGTGACCTGGGGCATGAAACCTACTTAGGGGGCCTAACACCGCGTAAGCAGTGGAAGTTGAATTGTAACTGTAATGGCATAAGATGGTTATCTAAACCATTAGGCATGTTGAACTTTGTAATAGCCTAAGATGGTTATCTAAGTCATTAGGCATGCTGAACTGTAACTATAATTAGGGTGGCAATTTGGGTCAGCATTAGTTTATTCGTTCGATTCGATTCGCTTTAAAGCGAATACGGGTTTGAAAAAATGGATTCGTTTAATAAATGGGTCAATTCGATTTGATTCGTTTAATAAACGAATCGAATACGAATTTAAGCTTATTGATTCGTTTATTCGTTAAGGATTCATTTTATTATTTTTATTTACTAGTTCTTGTTATTTTTCAATTAAGATTCGAGAAATTATAGCTAATTACTATAGAAAAAAAATAATATTTTCGATAGTTGGTGATGTATATATTTATTTTATTAAATAATATCATGACTAAACGAATATTCGTATTCGATTCGTTTAATAAACGAATCGAATACGAATCATGATATTATGATTTGTTTAATAAATGAATCGAATACGAATCCACCGCATTTTGATTCGATTCATTTAGAATTATATACAAATTCGATTCGTTGATTCATTTTACCACCTCTAACTATAATAGCCTAAGATGGTTATCTAAACCATTAGGCATGCTGAACTAAGCGTACCCGGGTCGTTATGCTGAGAGAGCGGTCCTCTACTGGTGTTTGAAAATATTTCATTTCTTGCTGAATTGAGTTTTAAATAAGTTTAAAATATTTAAACTTGTTGATTCATAGTCAAATAACATAAAAATTCATAAATAAAACTTAAAAACATATAAAATTGTCATACTATGCAAATACCACATAACTGGAGCTGCTAATCATGAAAACATAGCTAAGCTGAAGCATATTCTTATAAGTCCGAAGTTCCGTAAAACCATAAAGGAAAACATTAAGCTATAAAACATATAGGGTTGAAAATAAAAAAGTTATAACATTCACTCGCAAAGTTGGGAATAATCCCGAAAGCTTAAACTAGCACGTGGAACTGGCTAGGATTGTCTGCATAGAAGCTATAAATATATAGTAGGTATACGATTAGTATACTTGAGTATCATCGATGCTACATGCTTGCGTGAACGATGCATGAACTTATTCTGATGAGATAAGCTTAAAGCGCTCTTCTAATACCATGAGCTATTTGAGATGTTATTCTAGATAAACTACTAATGATTCTTACACATGTCATGACATTCCTAGAGCGGATCGTCAAGAAGTCATTCTAGCGTGATCTCTAACACACCCAACGTCCATATCACGATTCTCAACCCATTTTGGTCAATCACAACATCTTCATCATCAACATTAATCGCCATCTCCCATAACAAACCTCACCACTATAACATCATCACCACAAGCTATGGTAACTCCTCTTCCCTCAAGCTTACCCAAGCATAAACTATAACAAATATCATTAATGAAGCATGCTTAATGCATAATCATCCACTAACATGCTACCTCAAACTCGACCCAATACACCTATGTCATTAGGCCCAATCGCGATTCGATTCTAAAACCAAACCAGTTCTTCGCCAATTCCGGTTTGGTTTGGAACCATCGAACAATTGATCGGTTCGGTTCCGGTCCTGACCTAGTTTAGTTCGCAGTTCAGAATCGAATCGCAGTCGGGCCTATGTGTCTTGATCTTGAATCACACTAACTCATACTCAAATCATGATAATCAACATCAATCTTGCTAAACCCATTCTCAAATCAACACTATCATGTAACATGAACATAGATCTTGTTTGGGTTTCATTAATTTTCTCAAACACATATCCCAGGTTCTAATCAATCTCAAATCTTACACAATCCATGAAAATAATCCTTCATCTACGCAATATTAGCCTCATAATTGGCTCCACCATAAATGATTTCGTGGGTCATACTTGGGTCTACTAGATGAGCTTGAACATCATGCTAAAATGCAAAGTGAAAGCTAAATAAGGGATAAGAAGCTTACTTTGTTTCAATGGCTCTTGAAAATAGAAGAGATGACACTCTTGAACTTGATAAAAAGAGCCAAAAAGGAGGGGTAGCCAAGCTTGGGCGTGAGATTGAAGAAGGTGAATAGAGGTATTGGTCTATTCATAAAGGGCCTCAAATATTAGAGTGGTATGATTTAATTTTGGGACAAAAATCACAGGGCCGTTTGAACGCCACACGAACACTCCCATATCTGCCGAGTCTCGTTCGAATGCCTATCAAAGGACATACACATGAAGACATTCTGGATGACTTTGTTTGAACAGTCTCTCCAACACAAGACGAACGTGAAATGCCGACCTTGCATACGCGTTCGAACGCTCTAACGAACGCCTCTTGAACGCGAATCCATCGTTCAAACGAATGAAAAACGCATCACGAACGCGAGCTAAGCTTCGTTCGAACACTGATACGAACGCGCCACAAACGCCAATTCAAACAATCTAAACTTTACAACTTGACTGAACTTGACATGATACGAGATTGGTCAACACGAGAACCCAACCATATCCATAATGTCATGTTGTACAACTGAGGCGTTAAAGTGGAAATTATAAACATAGATTCAACCTAAACATGGAAGAGATTAATAATTTTTTACCGCTTTGCGAAGCTTCTTGATCAAAACCATGGGCTTCCTCTTTAGTACCTCTGAAACAAATAAATATGCACTACTTTGGAAAGTCACATTATCTAAAGGTAAACAGCAAATAAAAGAGAAAGCTAGAACACAAACAAAAGCTATCAATATTAAGGGAAACAGCAAACAAAACGTTGCACAAAATCAAATGAATAATGTTGCAAACTCTACGTACCCACTTGAAGAAAACTACAATGAAGCAAAATAACAGAGAAAACTAGAACACAAACAAATTCTAACAATCCCATCACTGACTGCACTAAACCAAATCCATAATAAAAGACACCCACCCCATTAGGGGTGTGCATTGGTCGGTTCGGTCAGTTAATCCTTAATTTTTTAACCAAATCGAAATTATTTGATTAAGTAAATGGTCAACCGATTTAACAATTTGATGACACATAACCATTAACCAACCTAACCATTATTTTTCGATCGGTTTTGGTTAATTCGGTTGTTAACCAGTCCAGAATCTGCACAAATAACAATTCACATTAACACATTAATACAAATTTAAATTCATCAAAAAGACAAACATATATGTGCTTAACAACAGAAGACAAATTTAAATTCATCAAAAAACAGTCTACAGCTATAATCAGTAGAGACAAAAGGTAAATTTTTTAATTAGAAATATATATAAAGTCAAATTATGGTTTGTAATAGGTTAATTGGTCGGTTCGGTTATGCAAATCTCATAACCTTAACCGAACCGAAAAATCGAAAAAATTAAAAATCTTAACCCCAAAAAACCGATTTAATCACAATAACCGAACAATTATAAAAAAATTGGTCGGAACGGTTCGATTAATCGATTAAAATCGATTAATGCATACTCTTAACCCCATCATGAGTGAGAGAGATTTAATTAAAAAAAAAAAATACAGCATGCATCCACTTAAAAATAAATAAATAAATAAACCAAACTTTCCCAGAGAAAGAACAAAACTTTATTTCATAGATACTCTGTCACACTGAATTATATAAAAAAAGGTTTTTGAGGATATTAATTTTAATAAAAGCCTCTAAATGTTTTTTTAAATACGAACTTAAATAATTAGAAAACAAGTACACATATTCTCGATCAATTCAAACCCACTAGATTCGTGCGACATTTTTTTGCCACTACAATTTTGAGACAAAATTTTTATGATTATTACTACTTCATTCTAGTATAATTATATTTTAATATAATACGTTTTGTTTATATTCAACCCATGTTCAAATATAATTTACTTTTAATAAGACAAAAAAATTGATAAAAAAGAATTCATTAATGCTATATCTGGCCACCAGTCCGGTTCGATTCCGATTTCACAAGAATGTGGAATCAGGAATCGGAACCGAATCAGACGGTTCCGGTTCCAATTTTTTTTTTAAATAATTTTAAAAATTGAAATTAAATTTTAAAGAAATTTATAATCGGACATTATCATCAAATAAATGTAATAATTTTTTTATTTATTTAAATTTTATTAAA
The DNA here is from genome assembly GCA_019454045.1 of Zanthoxylum bungeanum. Lineage (NCBI taxonomy): Eukaryota > Viridiplantae > Streptophyta > Magnoliopsida > Sapindales > Rutaceae > Zanthoxylum > Zanthoxylum bungeanum. The sequence goes on from SKCR01048072.1 coordinate 27,843, forward strand.
TTAAATTAAAAATAAAATAAAAACTTAAATTCTGATTATAACCGTTCGATTCTAACAGTTCGGTTAGGGTGAGAACTCTAACCGAATCGGACGATAACCGAAATCATCCGATTCGATTTCTATTCCGAATCGGAATCATTATCGGGTCTAATCAATGCAACCCTCATTTTATTATATTTCTTTAGATGATAATAAATAAAAGTCAATTGATGTTTTCGATAAGTAGGATTGGCAACTAGTGAGGATTTTGTCGAGTCCCGCCTGTGCCAAGATTTTTTTGGGTTTTGCACGTTTTTTTTTAAAAATAATAATAAAAAAAAAATTTATACTTAAAAATTAAAAAAAAAAATAAAAAATCAATATTTTTAGTGTTTTTTGAATTGAATCTCAAAAATTTAATTACAAAAAAAAAAAAATATATATATATATATTATATATATATATATATATATTTATGATGAAAAATTATTTTATATAATTAAAAATTTATTTTATTAATAAAAACTCTGACCTAGGCCGGGTTCAGACTTTTTTACCTGAGCCCAACCCAGACTCTAAAAGTTATCCTCGAATAAGATTAAAACCTATCGAGTCAGGTGGATTCATTATGACCAAAAACACGTGGGCCTAAACTGTAAGGCCCATATGATCCAAAAGACGGCCCAATCTAAATCTATCGAGGAATTTTGTAGGAAGAAGCAGCAAAACCCTTGGGCTAGCAGCATCAATACTAGGGTTTGATTGAAGAAGCAGCAAAAGATTATGGCTTTGACCAACTTCATACTCACAGTGGCTGGCGTCAGCGCTGTCGTTCTTCTACTGAGAAGCGACGTCAAACAATCGGCCTCTATTTTCAGACGCAACGTTAAACATATTCGCAATTGGCTCGAAGAAGAATCTACCGCCGCCTCCAAGTAATTTGCTTTTTTCCCATTTGATTTATTTCTTTATATATATATATATATATAATATATATATATATATCGAATAGGATTATTGGGTTATTGTTCAATTTTATAGAATTGGGAAATTTAATCAGTTACTGTTGTAGGGAAAGATTGTTGTAAATCTCGGTTTAGAAATTAAAAAATTTAAACAAATTTAGGGTTCAACAATTAGAAAATCCTGCAACTTTGGAAGTGCTGAAAATCATTGTCATTCATCAGGCAGTAGTGTTAGCATAGTGTTATTCGGCTCTGCAGGGGGTTTGGCCCTTGATTGAGTAAAATTAAATGGTTTTGGAGGAATGAAATAGAGAACCCAAAGTAGTTGGATTGCGGAATATTTTAAATGTTAGACACTTATAAATTCGTTGTTGCGTTTAGCATTGGATCATTCTGTAAGGTTGTGAATATATGTAATTAGTAGGAAATGCATTTTTTCAAGAATTGCTTTGCTAGGACCTCACGAGTTAACTATTACTTGAGGTTTTTACTGCATTAGTTTCAATTTTTTTAGTAATTATATGTTGTACCTTTATGATTTGAACAGTTGAATTGGATGGAAATTGCAACTGTAATATAATATAGTGGCACATTTTTCTTTATTTTTCTCATATTGTTAGTCGAGCTGAATGTAGTAAATTAGTTAGCAATCCTTGTTTTGAAGATAGTTACAATTTTGAGTCCAACACCTCTGCCGGACAGCTTCAATCCTGTGGCAGATTTATATTATAGAAAGCATCCTTGATGTTGATTTGATGGCTTTCAGCAATTCTTTATTTATTATTGAATTCATACAGTTCCTCATGCATTAGTTTCATGAGCTGCTATAATTTGAAGTTACATGGAATGCATTAGTTCCTCATGTATAATTTTTCTTATTCAAGGACCTAAACTGTAGTTTTCTTATAAAGCTAGATAATTTGCATTAAATTCCAACGGATTATGAAAGACTGCTGTACTGAGCCACAACAATTATGCTTGTCATGATTGATTTAAATGATTGGAAAATGACCGTTGAAGTGAACACGGCCAGGTTGTGATTCTGACTGTTTTGGGGTGAAGAAAATCGAATTTATCCTCTCAATGGCTTTTCTTTATCCACCATAGCTTCTGTTTTCTACTCTGCCAACTGTTTTTTAGCATATGTTTTTTTTTTGGGGCCCCTTAAATGATGTTTAAGTTACTTCTATATGTGACATGACTTTGATGAATTTCATTTCAGGGCTGCGGAAAATGTAAAGCCCAAGGAGCTGGAGTCAAAGATTCCTGAGAAGGAAACTCCAAAGGAGAAACACTAAAATGTTTTGAAATGGGAATCGGAGTGTTGTTTTATAAGAGTTAATTAATAGTTTGATCTTTAACTTTTGTGAATTTTTTTGTATTGTTTACTTGGAATAAATCTTGATTATGCTGGCAACAGGTTGTTTCTAGTAGGAGTACCTAATCTGTCTCCCAATATACTGATATGTAATTACCTGAAAAGCCTAATAGTTGTTTTATGTTAAGTTCCATCTTATTCTGGCTTTAGCATCATCTCTTTTGAGACCCCTGTTTGCCAATTTTGACATGTGCCATGTTATTCAAATCAATGCATTTGATTGCTAAGCCATGTAAGGACTGAAGAATGTTGGAACAAATTGAGGCCTTTGTTTTTTTATCGTAATTTTTGTGGCAATTGATACGCTCTAGTGTCTCAGCGGGAAAAATGGAGTAAATAATATTGTCATATGTAAAGTAAAATCGGGAAATACTAGTTGATATGGACAAAAAAAAAGCGATTTAGATACTGCGTCAAAATGTATATTATGTGTTTAAAATGTGAAAATCGCCCTCAGCTCATCAGCATGTCAATATCAATAGTCAGATTGAACAGTAATTTTTTTGGTTAGCATCATTAATCTCATAAACAGAGAAACAAATATTATAGAATATCAAAATGTTAGACTTCATTCTTCAATCATGGGACTATCCACTCCACGGATGTAAGCATTAGCGATACATAAATAAAAGGGATCCCCAGTTGACAAATTTTAGACCAAGAATGTACGGTCAATTTGGGAGCGAAACTTATTAGTGTTTTTGAACATAGTATCAAGAGATCTGAAATCATTTTAACCTTAAGAAGACATGTTTAAAGTATTTTCAAACGGACTCTTGAGTCGATGTAATGTCGAGGCAGGAGGAGAAATTGATGTTCACAAATTGACAGGTACGTTAAAAGCAGTTTAATGGCTTACGTTATGGATGCTAAACAAACAAATTAAGTTACTTTTTAATATTTAATTACATGGCGTCTTTTAAGGCATATTGATTTATAAATGGGCCATTACTTATTGAATATAAATGTTTTTTGTTATTTTTAATTGAAAGCATACGTTTCGTCCGTTTTGCTTCAACTTTAAAAAATTTGAATTAATAACATGTAGTTTCTAGTCTTCTCCTTCACCTATAAATAGGACCCTTCACTTGTTATAGAAGCATAAAAGAAATAGTTTTCTCAGTAACATTATTTCCTAAACTTTTGTGGTGATAGAGTTTTGGCAATTTGGAAGATTAATTATTCTAATGTTTTTATTATTTTATCAGGTGGTTTAGGCACATTGGAAGAAATATTCACATTTGCGTCATGGGCGAACTTGAATTTTCACCGAAAACCCATTGGACTACTTAATGTTGATCACTTTTTTCGATTTTCTTTTAGTATTTCTTGAGGATGCCAAAAGACTCGGGTTCATTTCGAAACCAGTAAAAGATACTATCCTAATTGCAAGAAAAACTGATGAATTAATTTACCAACTCTAAGCTTATGAACCAAAAATTGATCCCATTTTTTCCAAGTTGAACTCTTCTGATAACGATCGTGGCAAAGCGTAGAGTGGATTTGAATCTTAATCTTAACTGTTTTTCTTTTAAATAGTCATATATTCAATTGTCAATTCCACACTAACCATGTGATGTCTTCTAAACTCTACTTTTTTTATTCAGATGTTGGGGACAATGTCTCAATTTGGTTAGAGGGAGAGGATAGTTGACTAGATAGTTTTCGTTTTTTATGTTTCATTGTTGTGTTTTTTTTTTTTTTAAAATAATTATTTTTGTTATGCTGTTTTATGTAAAAATTAAAAAAAAAAATTATATTGTTTTTGCTTTGCTATTATTTCCTGTGTAAAGAAAAAAATAAATTATTTTGAGTTGATTTTCATTTGTTTTTTTATTCAAAAAAGTGCACACAAATTAACAATAAATTTTTGACTAACCAAGTGAAATTGTTGTTCAGAGATGACAGTGTAAGGAGTTTTCGCTCCTAAGACGCATCTCAATGTAATTCGTAATTTTTGAATCATTTAAATTTATGAATTCTCCATAATATTGATTAAATTTGATCTTCATATGTTCATTTGACAAGTATTATCAACATACATGGTAACATATGATTGTGGTTTGTGAGTGAAAATTTTATAATATTCAGTTTTCTTGTTTGTTGGAGGTAGCATCTAAAGGCAATGGAATTTGTGTTTTTATTAAAAAAAACTAACCATGCTTTTACTTAGTATCCGGACATCTTGCCTCGGCAAGCAATGATTGTTCGCGTAAAATGTTAGAGCTTGAGTTAGTTTTTTTTAAAAATGATAATCAAACTTTTACTTAATAACCGGACATTTTACCTCAATAAGCAGTGATTGTTCACATAAAATGATAGAATTTGAGTTTTTTTTTTTATTTTAAAAAAATGTGTGAATAACTTCGATTTCGAAGCCTCTCTAACTAGAGCAATAAAATCCGTATTGGTGTTTTAACACTTAGTGCCCTAGAGCTAACTGGTCTAGGATTCATCGGCCCAAAGCTTGTTACATGGGTCAAAGAGAAAGCTCAAGGAAATCATACACTTCTTCTTTTTAACATCTGATATCCGAGTAATTAAGTTTATAGGGCTGTCTTAACACCTAGTGTCCTAAAGTCAACTGGTATTTGAGTCACCGACTCAAAGTTCGTTACAATGATTGAAGATGTATAATTATTTTTTTTAAAAGCTATTATTATTTATAAATAAACTCTCATTGCCAAAAAGGTGTGAATTCTAAAATAATTTTAGGGGAAAAATATTACTCTCTTTTCAACAAGACCTGTGAATATTATAGGCACAATGAATTGATTCATATATTTTTTTTATGTGTGTATGGAAGAAGGGTAAAAAGTACAGGAAAATTTACTTGTTTAATAATTTAGAAAGAAATGAAACAATTACTAACTTGGATAATAATTTATCTCTTTAAAGTTTTCGCTCAAATTACTAGGGACTAGTAATAAGCTGGTTAATGGTGTGATGAACATTAAAAAGAGTAATAAGCAGGTTAATGGTGTGATGAACATTAAAAAATGTACACTTAATAAAAGAGAAACTAATCATCTTCACTTATAATTTTATTAATCCTCGTAATTGAGTACATTTTTGAAATAATAATTATAATTATATTATATATATTTTATTATAATTTTTTTTATTGCGTAGGTAAAATACTGCTTCGGATGCTCAATAGCAAAAATGGATATAATATCTGAATTCCAAGACCGAGAAACCCAAAAGAGCTTGATAATTATATTCAAATCGGATTTGAAAATCATTCACCGTGTTTAAAATAGTGACAAAATGAGCTTATGATGTATTTACCCACACATGTATTTATTATTATTATTATTATTATTATTATTATTATTATTATATATTTTGGAGGACCCACCGAGATTTTATAGAAAAAATATTATATATTATACTGGAGGTTCTTCCAAGATTTATATATATATATATTTTATTATAATTTTTTTTATTGCGTAGGTAAAATACTGCTTCGGATGCTCAATAGCAAAAATGGATATAATATCTGAATTCCAAGACCGAGAAACCCAAAAGAGCTTGATAATTATATTCAAATCGGATTTGAAAATCATTCACCGTGTTTAAAATAGTGACAAAATGAGCTTATGATGTATTTACCCACACATGTATTTATTATTATTATTATTATTATTATTATTATTATTATTATTATTATTATTATTATTATTATTATTATTATATATTTTGGAGGACCCACCGAGATTTTATAGAAAAAATATTATATATTATACTGGAGGTTCTTCCAAGATTTATATATATATATAATATTATAATATTATAATATATTATTAAAAAAAAAGAGTTGTCATCACCTTTTGGTGATGGCAACCAAATTTATAATAAAAAAAGAAAAAAATAAAAGAGAAAAAGAAAGTTGTGAGAAAGATTACTTGTAATTTGCAAGCAAGAGAGGTGCCCAGCACCTCTATAAATAGAGGTGCTTAGCATCTCGGTTTTTCCTCAGCATCTTTCATATGTTTCTCTCTAAAATTTTGTGAAGGATTTTAGCTCTTATGTGTTTTATTTTCAAGCTTTGTTGTAATTTTTCAGTAATAAAATTATGTGTGTTTTTATTCAAATCATTAGTAGCTAATTTCATCTTGCTGGGGTAAATAGTGATGCTTTTAATACGACAATATCGATAAATCTTACTTATATTATAATATATGAATTGTAATCTAAGGGCTAATATTTAATTTGAATCTGAATTAATTATTGACAAACTTTGTTACCACTTATATGGCTAGTTTTATTTATTTGGCATAATTGAGTACCTAACTAGACTTGTTATAGACAAATATTATCACCGTCTTTATGACTGTTTTTATATGTTTTAGCGTAATTAATTCCTGAAATAAATTAACTGGGTAATAATGACAATTTATATATTATAAAAAATAAGATTTCTAAATTTGAAATATTAAAAGTGGATCCACTAACTCCAATATTTTATTTTATTATTGCAGTCTATTTTAAAATTGTCAATCACTCCAAATAATTCAATCTTTTTATTTTCACTTGAATTATTATTTTATTTTACTAAATCTATTCTCTGTGTATCGACCCCGGACTTACCAGATTATTTTATTACTTCGACACTCTTATACTTGGAGTAAAGAACCACTTTGTAAGTGTGTAAATCCTTATATCGGTTAGCTAACCAGCATACCGATCACTATACCAGTCAGTAATCCGAATTTTACGCTTTATTCTTCAACAGTCATATAACCGATGACTGATTATGGCTATTGGAAGATGAAGATGTTGAATTACCTTCTTGTAGTTGATATGCAATGAAGAAATATAGCAATGGTGTGGAGTTCCCTAAAATAAAATTTGAATGGACCGATCAGGACTACATGGAACCTTCCATAAATGTGAAGGCTCTCAATCATCTACTTTGTGCAATTGATAGGTGCCAAATCAAAAAACTTCCAAAATTTGGAAATGCATATGAATTGTGGAAGTTATTGGAGATTTTCAATAAAGACAATAGCCAAGTTAAAGAATCAAAGATCAACCAGTTTATGTGTGAGTTTGATAACTTCAAGATGGAAGCCGGTGAAAAGGTTGATATGATGATTTCATGATTCTCCATGATTATAAATACACTAGGTGTTTTAGAAAAAAATATTAGTATAAGTGATCAAGTGAAGAAAATCCTTAGGTCTCTTCCGAAGGAATATATAATTTGTACCTCATCCATCAAAGAGTCAAATGTTATGAACACCTTGAAATTGCTTGATTTGGTGGGAAAATTGACAGAATATAAGATGCAGATTGAGAAGAATTTAATGGAAGAAGAATAGTAGAATAAAAAGAGAATAACTCTTAAGTCATTTGTGAGAATATAGGATAGCACAAGCTCAAGCAATGAAGAATATGATAGCGATGAAGATGTGGCAAAATTGACAAAAAAAACTTCAAGAAATTCCTCAAATCCAATAAGTCTGAAGGAAAATTTCGAGTGGGTGAAAAGAAAATAGAGAATTAGCCAATGAAGTACAAGAATGATAAAATCACATGCTATGAGTGAAAAAAGTCAGGTCAAATAGTTGTTGATTGCCCTAAGAGGAGATTCAAGGGAAAATTCAAGAAGAAGACAATGAAGTCAACTTGGAGCGATAGCAACGCTAGTGCATCCGAAGAAGAAAATGAAGAGGGGAATAGAGATATTGCCTTTATGGAAATTGAATATGATGATTTCTTCATTGAAAGTGAGAAAGAAAAGGTACATGATTCCTCAAAATATGATGAATTGCTTGACACTTTCAATGAATTGCTTTATTATATGACTTATAAAGAAGGAAGCATAAAATAATCAAAAATGAGCATTCATAATTATTACATGATCATGTATTAAAAACAGCTGAAAAATTGAATGTGTTGACGACTGTTTTTCATTCCAAGAGCAATTTTGGAAACCTATTCCTCGAACAAACCTCCTTCAAGCAGTGAATTTGTTGGTTAATATGGAACCCAAAACAAACTTGACAAGAAACTAGAAAATCACATAGATTTACGTGGTTCGGTGGAGAGTGGCTTCAATCTACGTCCACGGAAGTAAAATGAGTGTTTATATTACCCTTTTGTGGTCAAGACTGACCAGGTTTACAAATCTCTCGGGGGTCGGGTACCGACCGGCTCTCTCTTTATCTTCGGTTTAGAAACTCTTATTGTTTTACAAATAATGAAATGAACAAATTTCTCACCATTGAATCTATAGCTTCAACCCTTTTATATAATGATGCCATGTCATGTTACTCGGTCATCATCGCCCCATGCCCCTTTTCCCAACCAATTAGAAAACAGTCACTCTGACATCTGACTCAACTATCTTCTATCAGCAAAAACTCATCATTCCAACTTTTTGGCCACTGCTACATGTTCTGTCGACATGAAACTATGAGGCCTAACCCTTCCAAAACTGTTCTGTCTGGAAGAGTCTTTGCCCAATGAGAGTTATTGACTTATGCATATCACATTAGCCTTCTAGAAGCTCAAACTCCCAAGTAGGGCATATGTGATACGCCAGTTCAAAACATCATGATTTCAACTCCTTTCCTCGGGTCGGCATGTCGAGGCAAATGATGCTCGGTCAAATAATCATTTCTTCAACTAGGTCAACTCGGTATGCATGGATCACTTAGGTTCGGCTTCCGTAAATAATCAAATGGTACAAGGACTCATTTTCTCTTCAGATCAGGTCGGTATCCCGATTTTCCTCTATATGCCAGTTCTACCCTCGGGGGAACTCTTCTTTCAAGTGGCTCACCCCTTGTATGTCTTCATTATTCCTAAGTATTTTGACCTTCATTATCTTTTTTTAGCCAAGTAAAATTCCATTTTACCTATTCTCATTATTCAAACTTCATCGGGGTGAAAAACCACTATCAACAGAATTCATGAAAAAGAAATCGCATGCCTAAAAGATGAGAAGCTAAAACTTGAAAATAGCATATCTAGCATGTCATATGTTTCTAGTTCATGTGAGTGCAACACCTTGAAAGATGAAAACATTGCATTAAATAAAAAGGTTGTTGATTTGTACTCAATAGTAACAAAACTCACTTTGGAAGAGAAAAATTATAATATGCTACTTGGCTCCCAATGATATGTATTTAATAGAGAATGATTAGGATATATACCTTACATAAAAATGAAATTTTTGAAAAATAATTTTGTTAAGGCATTCACCTCTTCTACACATATTACTTCTGATACAAATATTACATGTCATGCATACAATAGAAAATGACATAAAATTTATGATTGCATGTACAATAAGAAAGTGAATGCATGGTTTCCTAAAGGAACCAAGAAAGTTTGGTACCAAAATATGCTTAAATGATTTTATAGGGGAAGATTTGGGAAAAATGAGTAATGAGAAATGTAATTGATCCCAATGACTCAACACAATATGAGGAAAGAGTTCAAAAAGAAAAAGATCAAAACTCTACCTCAAAAATACTAGGTTTCAAGATTGGTGGATTTGTCACTTAGTGACAATGGTAAAAGGTAAAATTCGTACTTATGGAAATATTGGTACCGTTTCATCCATCTTATAATGAGTATGCTTGAATTTTTGACATGGATTATACATCATTGTGAAGCATGCTATTGTATCGGTATTTTGAGCTAAATTGTATGACTTTTACATAAATTACCTTAATTGATCTTAAATTATTTAAATTGATCATATTATTAATCACAATCAGTATCACATAAGACTTATTGATATTTATGACATTTGTGATCCTTTTGGTTTATTTGTATTGAATATGCCTTGTCATTTATCATTATTAGAACATTCGAGGATACAACAGATTGGCAGAAAGATGGGCCTCCATAATACCAGCAACAAGAGCACATATGACAACAGCGTCGTGAGGCGGAGGTGAATAAGAAGGACTCTCTCTCACAACCGATATCCCACCATTCCGTAAGGATGGATTCGGGCTTAAGCCAACTGGACCAAGGGGGAAGGATTTTGAGGAGGATAACTCTTTTTCCATAATAGGAGCGTAAGTTGTTTTGTGCACATTACAGGTTTACATATATTTTATGCACATGTTGTGTTATATATTTAAGAGCTTAATCTTTGTTTCTCAATCCTTTTTGATAATATCAAAGGGGGAGAAATCATAAGATGAGATGAAACTTGTGTTACTCTTATCCTTGTATTAATGGGGAGCAAATTTGTGTACTGATGTGTTTTTTTTAAAGTTTTATAGAGCTATATTGAAAGACAATCACAAGTTGAGGGGAGCTACTATTAAGAGAGAGCTATTATCGTCAACAAATTTAGTACTCTCAAAGCTCAAAAGTTTTAAAGGTTGTCATCATCAAGAAGGGGGAGATTGTTAGCGATATATACTCAATAAAGGATTTTGATGATGTAATGCAAGAGACTTTGACGCGCATTCGCGAGCATTATAAAAAGACGTCAAAGCAAATGGATGTGAAGACTGAAGAGCATAATGAAGAATATCTAGTGTAGTCTTATAGCTTAGAACTCTCAAGTATGTGATTCAATAATTCAAGTACTCTAAGCTTATGGGACTTATACACATTCATATAAATGCATTATGGTCAAGTGTAAAATGGTTTTAATCTTCAAATCCTATATTTTCTGTATTGTGACCGACATACCGATCTCTGATACCGGCATACTAATGACCCTACTCTATCTTTGGTAGTTTTACATGCTCTCTGGAATTGAGCTATTTCATACTTATTGGGGGCAATTGTGGAACCCCTAGGGTCGGATCGGTACCCCGCGCAGCGAAAGTGGGTCTAACCTAAAGATATCAGGGATAGGTATATTTTAATTTATTTTAAATCATTTTATTGAAAACTATATTCTGATACGAGTCTGTAGGAAAAAATGGGGACCCAATCGGAGTCCGGATGCTCCGAAACGAAGAAAATAAAGTTTTAGTGTTCATTAGCCCTCGGTGTCGCGACACGCAAGTTTGGGAGTCGCGACGCTAAAAATGCCGAGAGCAACTCCAAAACCTGAATGTCAGCCCATTGCAATGTGAAGGGTTGGGTGTCGAGACCCGTGGAGGTCTGATGCTCCGTGTCGCGACCCGGGAAGATCCGTGTCGCGACGCCCGTCTTAGCAGTGAGCAATTTCCAAGTTCAAACCAATCCTAAACACTTCCAATTTTCTCTTATCATTTCAATACACCTTAAAACCTATTTTAACATCAAAACCCACATCAACACATGTTATACAACTAGCATACATGTATTCTAAATACTTATATGTATTTGTTTGAATCTAATCATAAACCATTTTAAAATCCCAATAAGAAATATCTCATGAACAATTCTAGTTCACCTAAAGGTGGTCAAGTGAATCTAGAATGGTAGCCATAACTCTAAGTTTTAATCGAGAGTTCCAAACTCTTATTAATTGTTCCGTGTCGAATATAAACATTTTTTTACCTAATTTATAAGCATGTGTGTTTATACTTCCAAAGTATCCTAACACAATTGATTAACCTTATTTCAACATTAAGCTATGTGATCATGCATCCAATACATAAAAGAACATAGCTTAGGAAAAGATCAAACATTAGCTTGTAAGCTTGATGCAAGATCCAATTTACTTCTCCTTTGTTGAAATGGTTGGAGAACCTCCAAGGTGTGCAAGCTTAACTTCAAGATCCAATCTTGATTTCCAATGCTAGCAAGCTTCACTTCAAGATCCAATCTTGATTTCTCCTAGATGAAATATTGTAGAGACTTCACTCTAAACACTTCTATAACTAAGGCTAATCTCTCAAGAATTGCTTATGTTTAGCTTACTTAAGCTTTTGCTTTTGCTTATACTTGTAATTAAAACCTTCCTAAATCTTGCTATTTATAGCAAAACTTAGGCAATTTTTAATTAATAAAAGTTATAATCAACTTTTAAGTGGGCTTAATCCAATTTATCCAAATATGTATAATTGGGTGTGACTAATCTCCATTGTCTCCCACTTTGATTTAATCCAATTAAATCAAGCCAAGGATTAGGAAATGGATTAGTTAAATGTTTTCCACTTTGATTTAATCCAATAAAATCAAGCCAAAACCACATATTATTACATACTTACAATTACCGTAATATCCTCAAATGGTAGAGATAATTATGATTTTACAATTAAGCGATTGTGTAATTATTGAATTAATTCAATTAATCCAATTAGGTCAAAGTAAATAATCAATGTTAACCAATAACACTTGATTATCTTAGTTGATATTTATAATATCGAATATTATCTTTTATAAAAAATAATCGGCTACCTAAGTTCTCAAAGAGTACACTTCATATTGGGACACTCTAAGTTCAGACACGTTCGTCATATAAGCCTAGCTAATATGTACGCAATTCGACCACCTCCAAATTCGTGAAGAACACGAACGACCTTTCTGAACTATACAAGTCAAGGTCATCACATATGTTTAATAATCCCTCCATCGTAGGCTATCTGAGTTATGCTTAGGAAATATAGAATAACCATCAAGTTTCTGAGACGCACATCTCATGTCGACATGTCCACGATTCTTTATAACAGATGAGATCCACTCTAGGTGATCGAAGTTGGACAAATCCTTAAGAATCAAGACTTTATTCACATGGATACCTAAATTGGTTATAGTACACATACGAGCTGACGAATCCTATCTTGCTTCGCACTTGATTACTGAGTGCATCGGTCCACACCCAACGAACATCTAGAGGCCAGACCATGAAATGTTTCTGATATACATGACATCAAAGTGTGGAGGATCTCACACAAAATCAATGCTATCTTATAGTCAAAGGATTACATATGCTAATCGACTCGAGGAGATTCCTATTGATAGTGGTGTGTACTTCCAACTATTAGGAATCACATGTGAGTCATTCAGTATTCATTTCAACGAATACCCACATGTCTAAACGAGTTTCCAAAACTCATGCTACATCGAGTTAAACCATTGGAACTCCAATTCTAATATACGACATGTGTTGGTCTTGTAGGTTATAGGAATTCGACCATATTTCAAAACCAACGATTAGGAATATTTACTTTAAGAATAATTTACAATAGTAATACTTATCTCAATGTTGGACCACCCAGTGTCCAATATTACTACAATACTATTGTAAGGTCGATGTCATTCTTAACATATATATACATCAATCTAATACGCATAATCACAATACCATTAATAAGGTATGAAATGAAAATATAGTTATTTTATTAATAAATAATAAATGTACAATTCGGATTGGCACTCCAAGCACCAATTCCAACAGACTCCCACTTGCTTAGTGCCAATCTGGATGGTACCGCAATCCCATCTCCTCCACATGTTTATCGAATAACTTAAGAGGTGAGGCCTTTGTAAGCGGGTCTGCTATGTTTCTAGTCCTTGAACCTTCAAGATCACTATGTATTTTTGTTCATTTATCTCTCTAATTGTGCAGTTTTTCCTTTCCACATGTTTAGACTTGGAATGCGCTATCGGCTCCTTAGCCTACGCAATGGCTCCGTTATTATCACAGTATAATGGAATCGAATCCGTATTACTAGGCACACCGTCAAGTTCTGTGATAAAATTTCTAATTCAAACAGCTTCTTTAGCAGCTTCTGAAGCCGCTATAAATTCTGCCTCAGTGGTGAAATCAGCTGTTGAGCCTTGCTTTGAACATCGCCAACTAACTGCACCACCGTTAAGAGTAAATATGTATCCTGATGTGGATTTTCTATCATCTTGATCTCCCTAGAAGTCGGAGTTTGTATAACCCTTAACTTGTAGCTCATCTTCTGCATATATCATAAACTTATCCATAGTACCTTAATGATATTTTAGGATATGTTTCACGGCTATACAATGATCATTACCTGGATCAGATTGATATCGGCTGGCCACACTGATGCCGAAACTGATGTCAGGTCTAGTACATATCATAGCATACATTATGCTTCCAATACAAGAAGCATATGACAAGTTAGATATCATAACTCTCTCTTCCTCAGTCTGAGGTGCCATTTTCTTCGAAAGATGTATGTCGTATCAGAAAGGTACATTTACTGCCTTGCAGTTGGTAAAATCATACATTTATAACATCTTATCTATGTACGTCGATTGTGAAAACCCTATAAGCTTCCTAACTCTATCCCGATATAGCCTTATACCTTGTATATAGGAAGCTTCACCCATATCTTTCATGAAGAATTTCTTGCAAATGTAGGCTTTCATACTTTGCATCAATCCTATATCATTTCCTATAATAAGGATTTCATCTACATACAAGACTAGGAAAACTATCATGATCCCACTCACTTTCTTATAAACACATGGTTCTTCCTCGTTCTTGATGAATCTAGATAATCTAATTATCTCATCAAAATGAAGATTCCAGCTTCGGGATGCCCGTTAAGTCCATAAATAGACTTTTGGAGCTTACAAACCAAGTTTTAGGTCTCACTGGATACAAAACCCTTTTGTTATTCCATATAGATATCTTCTTCAAGGAATCCATTTATGAAAGCGGTTTTCACATCCATCTGTCATATCTCATTGTCGTGATATGCAGTAATAGCTAAAAGAATCCTAATGGATTTTAGCATGGCTACTGGTGAAAAGGTTTCCTCATAGTCACTCCCAGGATGTTGAGTGTAACCTTTCGCTACCAATCGAGCCTTAAAGGTTTCCACCTTTCCATCGGGCCTTCTCTTCCTTTTATAGACCCATTTACAACCAATATGTTTAACTCCTTCAATAAGTTCAACTAAGTCCCAGACTCGATTGTCATGCATGGAATCCATTTCGGATTTCATTGCTTCCTGTCATTTTCCCTAATCGATATCCAATATCGCTTCTTTATATGTAGTCGGATCTATTTCCTCCTAGAGGAGAACATCAAGGCTCACACCATATGTTAAAAACAATCTCTTAGGAGGCTTTGATATTCTATTCGACTTACGTAGAACCTGTGTTGTAGATCCTTCACCTTTTTGGATCTCTGGTTCCATCTTAAGTTCCTTACTGTTGGGATCAAACTCATCAAGTTCAATTTTTCTACGACTCCCACAATTTCTCAAAAATTCCTTTTCAAGAAAAGTGGCAAAGCAAATAAAAAATACATTTCGATGCTCAGAATCATAGAATCGATATCCTAAAGAGTTTTCAGGATATCCAACGAATCTATATTTGTACCCTCTGAGTGCTAGTTTATCCCGCTGCGCGATTCTAACGTATGCAGGACAACCCCAAATCTTTAAATGCCTAAGACTTGGATTTATACCGAACCATATCTTATAGGGGGTCGTAAAAACAACTTTCGATGGAACTTTAATAAATATGTGGGCCGCAGTAAGTAAAGCGTAACCCCAGAGGTAATAATAAAGACATGTATAGTTCATCATTGTTCGCACCATATCCAATAAAGTATGATTTCTACGCTCAGACACACCATTGTGTTGAGGTGTGCCTCTATATTGGGCAAGAATTCCATTCTCCCTTAAATAATTTCTGAATTCTTCACTCATTTATTCACCGCCTGAATCTGATATAAGGCACTTGATGAATTTACTGGTTTGATTTTCTACTTCGTTTCGGAATATTTTGAACTTGTCACATGTTTTCGATTTATGTTTCATCAGATAGATATATCCATATCTAGACTTGTCATCTGTGAAAGTCACAAAGTATGTTGAACCATCATGAGTTGGATGATTTAATGGATCATACACATCGTTGTGTATTAGTTTTAGTAAATCTCCAGCACTATGTCCAACACCTAGAAATGGGGCCTTTGTCATCTTTCCTTGGATACATGACTCATAAATCGGATAAGGATCTAAGGTAAGATTTTCAATCAAACCATTCTTTACCAATTTGGATAGACGTCTAACACCTATGTGGCTCAATCTCATATGCTATAATTCAGTATAATTTAGTTCAGATTTCTGACTTATTTTTTCCTTTACATTAAAGACATCTCTATATATTTCTAAAATATAGTGACCGTTTGATAAAGAACATTCACATTTCAATAAATTATCTTTATCATGTAAACATAAAGTTTCATAATTATTGTTTATTTTATATCCCTCTTTATCTATTATTGGCAGTGATATTATTTGTCTGATAATTGAGGGAATATAATAACAGTCATGTAAATCTTATTTAAATCCATTTGGGTGATCTAGAATAACTATTCTTATGGCATTGACATCCAATGTCTCGCCATTGCCGAATCTAAACTGGATCTCCCTTTTATCCAGCCTTCTTCTTACCCTCGTTACCTGTAGAGAGTTGCAAATATGAGTATAACTGCCAGTGTCTAACACTCATCCACTATTTTCATCTAAGGGTAGTGAGATGTCAATAAATGGAAAAATACAAAGTGTACCTTAGGGTCCTACTTTTCCTATCAGCTCTGGACAGTCTTTCTTCAAGTGTCCATAATTTTTATATTGTAGACATTGATCACGAGCTACTTTCAGTTTTGGACCTTTGCGCTTCTGGGAGTTTTTCTTTGCAATCTTCTTCTTCTCAATTTTGACTTTCTTTGACTTCCCAGAAGTCTTCGAAGAGCCAGCTCCGCCATGGACGTATAAAATGGGGTTGTCTTTTCTCATATCATGCTCCGCCGTGCGTAATATGTTATAAATTTCTTCATAGCTGGCTTGCATCAAGTGTATATGGAATTTTAACACAAAGCCAACATAATATCTAGGCAAAGAAGACAGAATCAAATTACGGCCCAGTCGTTCATCAATAACAATGCATATCGTTCCTGGTATCAAATTCGGTTAATAATGTTCAAAATATTAATGTTGACAGCTTATCCATCTTTGAGTTCAGCACGAAACAATTCCTTAGACCTTCGATAAAGTTCGATCTCTTGATTTACCTCGAATAACTCATTGAGTGTTTGCATGATACTTCAAGCATCCGGTACTTTAATGTATTATCTCAGCAAATTAGGAACCATCGATCCCAATATGTAGGATTTCACCTTCAAGTTATCATCATTCCATCTATTAAAAGTTTCTCGCTCTTCTGGAGTGGAGTCAGGATCGATTTCAACAGGCAGTGGATTGATAGTGATATAAGTCAAACTTTCAAACACCAAGACAATGCGTATGTTCATTTCTCATTCGAAATAGTTCTCGACTCCTTTTAGTTTATTGGTATCCAAAAGTGTCATCAATGGATTAGCGGCAGCCATCTACAAGGTAATATTTTAAATAGTAGCAAAATATTTTTCATTTCAAAATAATAATATTAATTGATAATGGAATTTTAAATCTATTAGTGCCATCCCACTATTTTACGTAATTTCGTAATCTCCCTTAACTGAAAAATAGAAAATTTGACTATCAAAATTTCATGGATCCCATGAAATTTACTCCAGCCTCACACTATCGACGGTCTTGGCCTTCATAAACTCATTAGGTAGACCTCCAAGGTCAATCATATTCATGTGACTCCTAGTTTGGTCTTGATCCGTTTCTTATCCTCACACTATCAACGGTCTTGGATTAAGACGTATTCCGGGTGTATACTTGTCAATGTGCATTAATGAGCTTCATATATATACCCTCACAATAATGACGGTATTGGGTGACTGCGTCAACTCATCACGCTCTATCTAATATTTTACCGGAGCGACCGAAGTTCTGAGCACTAATACCCTCAAAATAATGAAGGTCTGGGGCATTAGTAGTAAGAACTCATTCATCTCCGTATTGACAAGACAGACCATCCATTAATGCTCCAACATTATTAATACTATTACTTAAATAAAGTAATCACCAAATCACGGGAGATTAATGACAATCAAGTCATTAACTTAATTAGGTCAAAGTTTTAATTTAAACAAGCTTTATATATCCAATATGTCCTATGCATAATTAAATTAAAATTTCTATGGCATTGATTCAAAAAAATGTATTATGTGGTTAAGCCTTGCTACTGATATCATTCTATTGGGGGCAATTATGGAACCCCTAGGGTCGGATGTGTGCCCCATACAGTGGAAGTGGGTCTAACCGAATGATATCAGGGATAGATATATTTTAAATTATTTTAAATCATTTTAATGAAAACTAAATTCTGATACGAGTCCGTAGGAAAATGAGTTTTAGTGTTCATCATCCCTCCATGTCGCGACACGCAAGTTTTGGGAGTCTCGACGCTAAAAATTCCAAGAGAAACCCTAAAACCTAAACTTCAGCGTGTTACGACGCAAAAGGTTGGGCGTCACGACACGTGGACTGATGCTCCGTGTCG
>SKCR01048073.1:0-40697 GCA_019454045.1 Zanthoxylum bungeanum
CTCATTATGTTATCAAGGAAATGATCTGCAATTGAGAGGCTATACTGATGCTGACTGGGGAGGAGATTTAGATGAAAGAAAATCTACCTCCGGTTTTGTTTTCTTGCTAAACAATGGTGCCATTTCATGGAGCAGTAAGAAACAATCTTGTATAGCCTTATCCACAATGGAGGCTGAATTTGTGGCCTTTTCATCAGCAGTACAAGAGGCTGTGTGGTTGAAAATGTTCTTGGATCATTTGGGTATGTCAAATGAAGCTTCTGGTCCAGTATTAGTTAACTGTGATAGTGAAGCAGCGATAGCTTACACAAAAGACCCAAAATTCCATTGTAAAACGAAACATATAGATACCAAATATAACTTTGTGAAAGACATAGTTGCACGAAAAAAGGTAAACATGAAGTACATTTCTACGCAAGAAATGGTAGCAGATCCATTAACCAAGCCTGTTCCTAGAGATGTCATTGTTAGACATGTAAAAACTCAGGGATTGCGTAGATGTTAATGTGCTTACATATTATGATATGTATTTTTCCCAAATAATGTTTACTAATGTTAATACTCATTGATATTTGTGTTCAATGCTTACATGTTATTATTTTGATACATGTTTAAACAAAAAATACTATTTGATAGTATGAGAAGTATGTCGGACAAGTGAATGATTGGCCCTCTCACACGGGCAATCGCCTCCATTACTTTGTGTTAATGAGAGATGAGATAAATTTTTAAGCTAATTATCTGAGTGATAATTTAGAGAGCTCAAGCTTGAAAATTAAGTAATGTCGTTATGAGGTTACTTTCTCTATGATATGACCTAAGGTGAATAAGTTCGTTTCACCTTACTTGTCTTAATGTCAGTTATGAGTTAGACATTTTGTTTGTCTGAACTATAATCTGTACGGTATTTTATGAGACATACGCTCCATGGGAAAGGAGAGAATACCGTAGCACATGTTTTCATACCATGTGTACATTTGCGGCTATTGAGGGTAATACAAGTAAAGATCTCAGTCTTGATATTGTGTGAGACCCTTGAGATTATTTCAATCTCACATTGTACCCTTTAGACTCTTGTCTGCTTCTTAAAACTTAGATTTAATGATTGCTATCTTGGAATGTTACTGAAGGATCATGAGAGATTCGATCCGAAAGAACATCTCTGGAAAAGCGAATTAAATCAAAGTTGAGAGATTCGAGAAAAGGAGAAAGATCATTATATGAGTAATATCACATTAGCTTGTATTCACTGGTCGACCAATTATGTTATTCTATGTGATCAAACATGATTGTGAATACAAAATAAATATTACATTCGAAAAGAGATCGAGAGAGATTTAATGTGATAAATGATCGAGGATACTGCATACATAATCCACTATGGTTCTATCCATTTTTCGAGCGGCTATATATTCCTAACAGATGTATAGCAAGTGAGCTCTCGAAGTATGCTGGTCGCACGGCACAATTGCAAGGTATGAATTATTCTTGTAGAGATAATAAAAATTGTTGATCCCATCATGTGTGAGTGGGAGATGTTGGAAATTAATTGTTGTTAATTATTTGGTGTTGTTAAATAACAACAATTAGTAATAATTTCATTTGGAAATTATTAAGTTAATTATTTGGTGTTGTTAAATAACAACAATTAGTAATAATTTCATGTTGGAAATTATTAAGTTAATTATGTGGTGTTGTTAAATAACAACAATTAGTAATGATTTCATTACTAAGTAAACAACAAGAGTTGTTAATCAAATAATTAAGTAACAACAAGAGTTGTTAAGTGACAACAATTAGTAAAATGTTAAATGGGGAACAAATGGTACACCCATGATGGTAACATTTTTGGAAGGGTTAGAGAAAGTCATTATGCATCCAAATACATGTGATTACGTAGTAATCAATGCATGTGATTAAATAGTAATCAAGGATTAATAGTAATCCATGCATGTGAGCTAATAGTGACTTGGTTTCCCTCCTATAAATAAGACCATTTGCTTATTGAGTTAAACAATCAATTAAGTTTGATTAAAAGGTCTCTACAAGCTTAAAAGGTATGCAATTGTGTTGTGGTTAGCATAGATTTATTTCAATTAGCATGTAAATAAATCTAGGACTAGTAATACATGTATGGTTAGATCCTAAGAGCACAAACATGAAAATATATTAGGGATTATGTTTCCTAACAATACTATAATATAATATGTAACTTATTTTATTTCATATATTTTATTTTAGTATAAAATATGTTTTTATTCAGTAATTTTACAAGTAATATTTTGTGTAAAGGATAAAATTATTAAAAATGGATTTCTTTTTTATAGTTTTTAAATGAAAACAGTTTTTATGACTATTTGAACAAATATCGGACGTCTATTTATCTTTTTTTTTCTAAAAGATTTAGGTCCTAATTAGTAAATAAACATTTCGTGGGTTTTTAAAATTAATATTTTATTTCATTCTTGAAAATTTGAAATATTGAAATACATGCCTTAAATTATAAGGTCAAATATAAATAATAAGGTCAAATATAGCGGCTTATAACCATCTTTAATAATATTGACATTTAAGATTTAGTTATATTTTAATTATTACTTAATAAATATTAATCTTAATTTATAAAAAAATAATAATAAATTCATAATCGAATCCAAATCTGATTATTCAGCTCACATTAACATGGAATTAGGGATTTAATATCCAATATACTTTTAAAGATCTTGTACCACTTATCTTGGAGTATTTCTATGGTATCAATGTTGTATGAGTGACGTGCTAACACTAACCAATCTATATATTCTATAAAAACTGAAAAATAGCTTCATTTTTAAAAATATGTGTCTTTTAACTTTAAGGTTGTCCACATAGGCGCGTATAAATTATTAATATTTATAATGAATTATTAATATTTAAAATGATTTATTAATGTATAACTCTTCACATTCTCCCTCTAAAACTTTTCATTTGCCAAAATTATTAATTATTAAAAATATATTAATTAAATAATATCATTTCATATGAGTTATTAATATTTCAACTTTTCATATTCTTTAATCTCAAACCTTTTATTTTCTCAATCTTTCCAAATTCTTCGTTTTCTTAAATTATTAATGATTGAAAATGTGTTAATTAAATGTGTATTTATTTCAAATGAATTATTAATGTTTAATTTTTTATATTCTTCGTTAACTCTCACTTATTTATTAATATAAGTCAAGAATAGTATATTATATTAAGTTAATTATAAAAGTGCACCGAAGGTAGGTAAATCTATACTTGCACTAAGAAATTTATTATCCATCAATAAAAAATTATAAAATTGATTAAATTAAAAGTCATACTTATTGATTTGAGAGACTGTTAATAAAATTACATTGTCCGGACAACTATAATAAAGATAAGATATTCATTAATTTTATTTCTTACATTTGGTATATATCATATTTGTCTTTATTAAGACGAGTCACGCATCGCATGAGTTATCTGCCAGTAAATATATAACATGTGAAGTTGTATAAATTATAACTATCATTTATTTAGTTTTTTTTTATTATTTTAACACATATAATAAAATATTGTTAGATTATTACATTGATGATGTGATACATTATTGCATAATAGAATTTTTATTATTATTGATAATACATGATTAAAATTTCACTACTTGAATATTTATATTCATTAATCATTAGCAAACACCTAGGTAAATTTTGAAAAAAAAAAGATCCACGTGGCAAATTGAGACGACCAATAAAACAAAGGCAGTGCTTTTCCCCCTCCTTGCAAATTCCCCTCCCCTTGTCCCCTTATGTAATTACAAAAATATCTCTCTTCTTAAACTTTGTCATTTACAAGTATTTACATGTATTTTGTTAAAAAATTATTTTGTTATTTTATTAATTAAATATATTTATTTTATAAATTAATTTGTTTGATTAAATTTATATAATTTTTTTTACTCTTTATATATTTATTATTTTTAATTTGTTTAATAAATATTACAAATTTCGTATTTATTGTTATTTATTTTGGGTTCATTTATATATTAAATTTTTGTGATTCTTTTTTAATTTATTTAACACTATTAATGTATAATAAAAATGTTCTCATGTATATTAGAAAAATATATTTTAAAAGAATAGTACAGGAAATAATATAAAAAGTTACACTTAAAAAAATATAAATTTCTCTACTTTCAAAATAAATAAAAAAATATGCATAAAAAATATATTAGATTTATTAAACAAATAAACTATCAAAAAATAAAAATATCTATTATATATAAGTAGTGTTAAATAAATTAATAAAGAATCAAAAAAATTAAATGAAAAATGAACACAAAATAAATATGAAATTAGTAATATTTATTAAACAAATAAAAAAGAATATATATATAAATAGCAAAAAAAAATAAATTTAACAAAAAATTATAAAATAAAAAATAAAAAATTAATTAATAAAATGAAATAAGTATATATTTTATTTGTAAATTAATATATATTTATATATATTTTGAATTGGGGTAAAAGATAATTATTTTTAGGATTATGGAGATTTTTGTCATTTTAAGGTGGGGGCAGGGAGGGGTGGGTGTGAGGGGAGAAGTAAATTTCATAAAACAATCTTTGTTTGGTTTCTTACAAACTAAGAAACTGACACGTAACACTATACTCAATAGCTTCTTTTTTCTTTTTCTTTTACTTTCATTATTATATCCACTTTCACCTTTAACTGGAATTTCGGTTAAATATGCTGTTGAATAATAGACCCACAGCCATTACCACCAATAATGTAGGACCCAAGCTTATTGGCGTTTTTTACTTTGAAGATGTGGAGTCTGTTTTGGTATGGCTTCTCGACAATCATTGGGATTCTGATTTTTCTACACTTAAAGGGAGGATATGTGTTTTACTTGTGGGAATTAAAATTTATTATATCTTAACAAATATATATTATTTGTCATTATTGAGAGAAGCTCAAATTTAAATTAATTAAATAAAATATCTTTTTTTTTTATTTCATAATCTTATTTCATTTATTTCATAATGGAAGTTAAAAATAAAAAAATTAAAAAAAAAAATTAAAAAATTCTACACTAAAGTAATTTCATCATCACTTTCAGTTTTTTGAGAAGTTGTATTTTAAAAACTATATTCATTGTATTATTTGATTTGATTTCGATTGAGACAGTAGACGGTTCTTTCTTTTATCTTGAAAAAGATGAATCAAAGTAATGCCACGTACCAGATGCTACTACAAATAAAAAAGGAGGAATTTAATAAAATTATTCTAAAAAGTTTATCATTTATCCAAATGAGCCACAATATTTCAGTTTTGTAAAAATAGTCATATTTTCTGAAATTCACACCGTACTTCTTCTTGTTTTTTTTTTTTTAAATTTCGGAGATATTAAGTTTTTACTTCGGAGAACCGATCGGATCTCCGAAGTTTTTATTTCGGAAATCCGAAGTAGTATTAAAGAATTATTAACGATACATATATACATAGTATATATATAGTTAACGATACATCAAAATGAATATAATATAATATATAAAAAAAAATACATATCATCAAAATCGATGTCAGCCAAATACATCATCAGACCTAATATCTCTCTCAACTGACATCCTCCTCAGAAGTTCTAACGTCTCTTGTAATGACTGTTCCATTCCTTTCTATCGATCCTATATTCTCTTTTGTCATTCTTTGATCCTCGTCAGACCCTCCTCTATTACAATCACGCGGTCACGTAACAAAGTGACTGATGGATCACCTACAGGATGAGAAGCATGAGATGAGCTAGCGCCATCATAGCCTACTAGAGGATGGCCAACGCCATCAGAGCCTACTGGAGGATCATCAGCAAGACGACTGGTTCTGCGTAGTAGGACGACCTACCAAACAGATAAATAAAAAGAATTAAATAATCGAATCACTATCAGTTTTTATCATGAAAATATTGCATGCGTCTGTACAATAGTGACACATTCGTCGCAGGAATCTTTGGGTAATGATAGTCGAATGCTCAAAGGAGACCACCTTATCACCACAATTCAGCTGGAAATACTGCATGAAACGGGTGATGGACATATCATGGGGGATGTCATGTTGGGGTATGCGCAGCGGAAGGGCGTGGTGGAGGGCGAAAAGGATTTTTAAACATTTTAATATTTTTCGAGCGAATTAATAAATATCAAATATTTTTAATTCACCCAAACAAGTTTAAATATATTATTTATTAACAATTAATAACATAATATATTTCGTTAAACGTGAATTATTTTACGAAAATATTTTTCGATAAATAAAAACCGTAACGGGCAAACAGTCAAATCGGTTGACCAACTGCCAAGCCAGGCTAACCCGGTCACTCAAGCAGTGTTCGGTCAGCCCTTGGGCTGCTCGAATAGTGCCCAGTTCGCTAGTTTTATAACCGTGACACGACGAGCCTGTTTCGACGTGAATTTCACCGTTTTCTCGCGTTTTCTCCCCGGAATAATTTTCGGAATTAATCCACCACCCAATACACATCCAAAATCATCCAAATAACATACTTTTTCATGAAAAATATTCTGGTTTAACATTCAAAATCAGATCTGATCCATTTTTAATTTTTGTCCATTTTTCATGCCAAAATTAATTTATTCACAAACTAATCCAATTAATTTTACACCAAATTAAATCATCACAACATAAAGCCTCAAGAACAGTTCTATGCAATATTAGAGTGGTAAGATCACTCTAGAATGACAATTTTAATTTTAAGATTAATTCCCTAATTAATCTTAATACACATACTTAATAAAGAAACTTATTAAGGTTTACTAAACACTCAACACCAAATTTTGATTCATATACATATCCAAGATACATATAATTTTAAGACATACAAAATACATATCCAATATATATTTCATGCTTAAGAAACAAAATTAAGAAATTAGAAATTAGAAATTGGAAACTTTCATTACCTTAATCTCCAAGCTTCCAATTTTTTCCAATTTCTCCACCTTCGATGTTGAGCAATTAGTTTAGAACCCTAATCTCTTTTTCTTTATTGTTCTTAACACATGAGAATGGCTTAAAGCTTACAAAATAAAAACAATTTTCATTTATATATTTTTCCTCTCAATTTTCGAAAATTGGGGAAAATATTAGCCAAAAATAATAATTTTTTGTGGCCAAAATTTTGACACCATTTGATCTTATCCAAAAAATAATAATTATTTTAATTTTTGTTAATTAAAAACCATGTGTCAAATATCCATGGTTTGACAAATCAAAATTTACCAATTAAATAAGATTATTCCAATAATATTCTTATCTAAAAAAATAAATAAATAAATTAACTATTTAATTTATTTATTTATCTAATTAATAAAAAAGACAAAATAATATTATGAAATAATATTCCAAGAATATTTTTCCATTTTATCATTATTGATAATTAATTAATAATTAATTAATAAATAATAATAATAAATAAGTGTCAAAATTTAATTGGTTAATAATGTGTATCTAATCTAAATTATGTATCACATACAAATACACATTATTTAATACGCATGTGTAAATTATGAATAATCTGAATTATCCATAATTAATTGCCCAAGTGCTCAACGAGTACACTTTATATTGTGGGTGTTAGGGTTGGTGCTCCGAGTGCCAATCCGGATCGTATTTATGTCCGATTCATAAATACGAGCGATTCAATTTTCCATAATATTACTAATTTTAGTGGTAGCACCCTTGTCTTTTATACACTTATTCGATCTAATTGCGATTAGATATCTAATTACTATTAGATCGAAACTGAATCTGGTTCAGTGATACGTGTATATTAGACAAAAACCCTATGATTTACAGTATAGTGCGCAGTTACAACGTAGTTTATAATTGACATTGGGAAGCGCACTATTAGTTGTATATCTTTAAATAAAGTTCCTGGTCAAGATTTGCTAACACAGGTCGGTTAGTAAAATCCGCTGAGACCAGTACATGTCGTATATCGTGACTTGGTCCGATGGTTTATCCCAATGAAACATGAGTCTCAGGAGACTCGTATAGATATGTTGGTGTTTATTTGATAAGACACTGAACGACTCACTAAAGGTTTCCTAATAGATGGTACACCAACGTCAATAAGAACTTTCTCGAGTTGAGCGAGCATAGTGGTCCTTCGACTTGAGATACCACTGTGGATATATGAGTTATCCTCCACACTTTGATGGCAGTCACGTCAACGATCTAGTCATGATCAGACCTCCGCCTGTTCGTTGGGTGTGGACTGATGCTCATGATATCATGTGCGTATCAAGATAGGATTCGTCAGTCCTGTGTGCAGCGCATAGGCATCGAGCACGTGTTTACGATCTTGTAAATCCATGGTCGTGGTATAACGTCGGAAACCAGTTCCGAGTGTTATTTCGTGATCGTAAATTAAAATTCAACTGTATTAGACCGAACAGATTTGACGTTCTGATCTATATCCCAGGTATAATACGGATGACCTGTGACATAGGGATTATACGTATGCAATGACCTCGACTTGCATAGTTTATCGAGATTATTTATGGTCGTCATAATCTATGAGTGGGTGGATTATGGACACGAAATCAGATTTCGTGATGGATAAACCTAAACTTAGAGAGTCTAACAATATGAAGTGTACTCGTTGAACACTTGGGCAACTCGATATGAATAATACAGATTATTCATTATACTTCACCGGATTAAGTGAGTTAATTTGGATCGTTTAATCGTTAGACGATAACACATGCAATTAAGGGATTTTATCCGCTAATAATTATTGTGTATTTGTATTTGATACATAATACGATTAGATACACATTAATTATTCATCAAATGAGATTTTGAAACATGCCATAAATATATGTATTTGTTATTTATTGTAAATAAAAATACATATATAATAATCGTTACATTAATTGATTTTTGAATATGTAATTTTTAAATATTTCAATAATTAATTAATCTAATTTTTTCATAAATGTTATGGAATATGTCCAATTATTATTTGACCAAGTGGCATGATTTAATTATACTTTGGTTGCCCTAATTTGATTGGCCAACATAAAGTGTAATTATTATTTAATTTGATTAAATTCACAATTTCCCCAAAATGCCCTTGTGAATGTCGGCCATAAGGGTTTTAAATTAAAAAAATTGTTTCTCTTTCTTCTCAATTCATCTATGGCCGAAACTCAGCAACAAAAAGGCTCTCAAATGGGTTTCCAAAATTGTTTGAAGAATCCTTGGAGAAATGAAAGGAAATTCAAGAAAAAAAAAGTTTAGGAAATTTGAGATTAAAAGGTAATCCTTAATCCCTAAACTTGGAAATTTGTTTCTTGTTTTTCTTGAATTATTAGAATTGTTCTAGGGTTCCTTTTGTTTCTTAAATTGGGGGTTTTGGTTGTTGATGATGGATTTGGAAGTGTATGCATGTATGAAATTGATATTGGATGGAAATTAATGTAATTTTATCCAATTTATTCAATTGTTGAAAGTTTCAATTCTAGAGTTGTTGATCCACTTTTAGATAGCCTAGAATTCTTTTAGAGTTGTTCATTTGTGGTGGGACTCATTTGGTGTTGAGATTAATTGATTTAGTCTTGAAATTGTTGGATTTAAGCATGAAAATTAGGTAATTTCGTTTTCTGTGTAAGACCTGGAAATGAATCTGATTTTGTAATGAAATTTTTGCCCTATGAATGTTTTGGATGTGTTTTGGGAGTTGGAACAATTTCCGGAAAGTGTTTCCGACTTGAAATAAGCGAAAACAGCCAAAAACGGCGTTACCGGGTGACTTTTGAGTCAACCGGGTGACGGCTGCCCAAACAGTGAATCCGTCACTGTTCAGGCAGCTCATGAACTACCCCGAGACTATTGGATCTGACCTGGGCAGTTTCCATAAGTGTTGGGTAGTCGGTTCGGTCAAAAACGCATTTTAGACCATTTTGCGGAAAAACGGTTTTCGTAAAAGTATCACGAGTTTTCAACGATGTTTATGGAAATATTTGATATTGAATAAATAGGTTTAGGTGAAATATGAATAAATTATTCATATTAGATATTGAATAATTTATTTGGTATTTTGAAAAAGTTTTAAAATACGATTTCGCCCGACCCGCGCTTCCGCTGCGCCCCATCGTCCAAAACCCCAACAAAAATGGTATCAGAGCGGGTATGATACTACATCCATTACATTATTCATGCTTGATATATGATATATAATCCAATTTTAATGTTCGCACATGTTTGTAATTTAGATATGTTTCTTTACTTTTCGGTTTTACGTTAACGGAAAATATAACATAAATTTAATAGTTAAATTGTGTTATGTTTTCTAAAGTAGAATTGAATGGTTTAGAAAATGAATTAGATTAAAATTATGCATTGGATGTATATTATAGCTTCCGTAGGAAAATCCCTGCTTTTAAATATGGCTGTAAAGTAACGTGTATTAGATACATGTTTCTTGGTCCGTCTTGTCAGTATGATTTATGGGTATTTTTCTATAAGTGCATTCGAGATCGTACCAAAGCTGTGAGGGTGTAGTTATAGGATTATTATCCATACCGGTTGTATATTGATACTGGATAAATTCAAGTGAAAGTGGAAATCCTGAACGTGCCAAAGCTGTCAGGACTACACCGGTAGCTTGAGTTTGTCATTGACAAGTGTAGCCTTGATACGCCTCCCTGTGAACGTGCCAAAGCTGTCACAGTGAGAAACGGTCAGGACCGAAACCAGGAGTCGCTGGTGAGTGATTGACAATGGATTGTCTACCTAATGAATATACGCAGACGAGATCGTGCCAAAGCTGTGAGTCGAAATATATTCATGTGATCCTACTCTCACTATGGAATTCAATTTGATTATTGAATTCCTGTTGTCCATTGGGGATTACGGTATTACGTAAAGTAGTGAGAGACACTGCTGAGTTTAAAATCCATAACTTAAGTAGTGTGTAATATTTTGGAATTTACTGGTTTCATTTTCCTTTATTCTATATTGTTTATAGATTTACATTTCTAATCCACTACATAGTATATTACTTGAATATATAGGTTTTCTGACTTTACTTTTGGTTGCGTAATTCTAGAATAGGTTCTAGAAAGAAAGTAGGCTTATATATTGTTAGATTGGTTAAAACCATCGGGAACTGTTGTTCCGATTTTCTTGAAAATCAAGATGGTTTGTGACTTAGTTTCTAAGTCACGATAGGTAATCTAAATGGATATCTGGTTTAGGATATAATAGTCTAGTTAGAACTGTTTCTTATGCAGTAAGAATTGACACGAATCAGTTTATGTCTCGAGATTCTTGACTGGCATTAAGAAAATCCCTTAAGTGTTTGTTTATCTTTTAATGACATTTCTTAGCTTTAGTGACTTTTAGAAGTCAAGTGTCTGACATAGTTTGCTAATCAATTATTCTACATTCGTTGTGAATAATTGAATGTAAATTATAAAGCTTAAGAAAGGAGATGCGTATAGTTGTGTATAGAGAATATCGATTCTCACAATACGACAACTGTAGGTATTGGATACCTGATCTCCCGTCTAGTTATTTAAAATAATGTTTAATAACTGTTTTAATATTTGATATCAGAACTTGTGACTATTGGATAGTTACTTGTTCTGTATAAACAGTTTTTACATATTTTAAAGTGACTAGTAGTGTCATTAATGAAAAGATAAACATTAAGAAAATATTCGGTAATATAAATAACTTAGAACCGTGCTTTATGAGATTTTATCGTATAAACATTATATGCTTATTCCGTATGGAAATGGATGGTCTGTTACGAGTTCACGCCACATATACTTATCCATTAAATGAATATTGTATTCAGGTAATGATTAAATCTCATTTAACCAATGATTGTCATTGGACCATTGATTTATTAAACTAATACATTGGATGTGTGTAGTTTAATGAATTAGAAAATTGCCTTGTATAGTTTTCTTTGCTTCGTAACTCAGTTTATGAATTGTCATGACTTAGTTACGTGTTTCTAATAGAGAACATGTTGAACGTCTTGAATTGTTCAAGAACTGTCAATATGTTTCTAATGAAACTCAGATAGAATATTTTGAATAGTTCAAGGATGTTCTATCTGTAGTGTTGAAAACTGTGAAATTCATTGTGAGTCTTTGAATTGTTCGAAAATATTTGATATGATCAAACACATGAATTTAAGGTAATTAGTTATGAAGTTATTTAATGAATATGATTCTAACTCAATATTAAACTTCCGCGATTCCATTTTGATGGAATTGGTTAGTGGGAGTTATCGAATCTGATATTGAGTGTTACCAAATTGTTTTTCCAATACTCTTGGAGTTATGCTCTATTAACACTAATTCATCTCTTTAATTAAGGTTCCATTTGTTTCTACAGTTACATATATGATATGTATAGTAGAAAATTTGAATCTTGAAAAGTTTAAGATTTGAGACTTTCTTTTGTATAATTGTTATATAATTGAAAGTACTTGTGCCTCAGAGGTACGAGTGATAGGTTTATCATTTATTCTATTCAATGAAATATTGTATTCTATTTGATAGAATATATTTTCTACGATCCCGAGTAATAAAATCATTTTGTTACTTGGTGGTTAACATTGGATGTTGACGATTGCAGAAAAGTTTTGACTTAGTGAAGTCAAATGTGAGAAAGATAAAATAAAACTGGAACTACGTAATTAATAGGATGGAAAGTCCCTTAGACAACTTCCGTATAAGTATAATAGGATGTCAGAATTGTTTACAAAGTATAAGTTACTTAATGATTCTATTTTTTTCATATCGAAGAAAATTATCCTAAAACTTATAGTGGGAGCGATATTTGATATCGATTTCGGAAACTATCATTGAACCATAGATCTTGATTGTTCATAGCTTACTACGATCAAGTTTTTTGAACTTGATTAGGCTTTCGTTATGAATAGTTCATAAAATGTGCAAATTATTTGCGCAGCAAAAGCAAAGTGATCTTGATAAAGGTTTGACCTTTATAGTATGACAATGAGAAAGGTTATACTTAGTAGTCTATTGTAGATTCTGTGGAAACTTTTCTCTAGTCGCACTAATTGAACGATTAAGGATTTGTTGGTTAATGTTGATATTAAACTATGTTTTTGGCTAAAAAAATGCAAAGTGGCGTTCTTATGTGATTTCTTCGAATGAGAGATTCGTTGTGATTTCTTTGTTTGAAGAGTTCATTATAGAATGGCCCTAGAGTTTGTATTCTGCTAAGATCATAGTTTGATATACTAGCTTATGAAGCCTATTGTAGAATCAGATAAGTTTTCTGGAAATCCGTGTTCTCTATTTTTTATATTAGTCAGATTGTCTGGTTTTATCGAAGTATAGAGAATACGTATTTGTCAGTAGGGTCAGTGGGAGCGTATAAATTTCTTTCTAGTATTATATATCCTAAGTCTTCTTTTCTCCGTATAAGCAGTGAGAGTAGTCTCTATTATATTTGATATAAAGTTTTATATAAGATATAAAACTGAGAGACTTGTGAGATACTCCCATTAGTCGCGTATTAGATACGATCTAATAAAGGACACAGTAAGACTATCTGTATGACAGTTAGTATAACTGTTTGACAGTTAACGTGTCTTTTATGTATATAGTATTCATCTTTCGTAAATGATGTTTCCTTTTTCGAAAGATAGATTGATTGGACTGTCTAGTCAATCTTATGCATCATAGGATGATGACGTAATGAATATTATATTAAATGCGATTAAAGATATCAATTTAATCTTAATTGTTACGAGTTATTTTGATATGGTGTATGCCATATGATGGTTCTAGAAACATGTTCTTTGTGATCTTTGAGATATTAAGAACGAGTTTCTTATTCATGGAGAATTTAGTTTGCAACCATAAGGTCAGATTAGTTTTGATACTAATTATGACATTAGATGGTCTATGTCGTATAAAGTCAGAAAGGATGCAGTGGGAGTGTCACTATTGATTCTACTGAACTAGTGGAATCAGTTGTAACTTATGAAGTATTGACTTATGAAGTTGCATAATGACCTCATAGATTAGAAGTTTTCATATTAGTGTAGTGCTTGCGGTTGTCTCATAGTATTTTGGATTTGATCTATATATACTTAAACAACTCAGTAGCTATAACACAAAACTGATATAGCGTCTAAGTCATATTGATGTGGAATTTGGATTCTGCAAAATATGAATGATGTTGGCTTAGGAAAATGGTTGAGTTTGTTTGACAGACTCAATTTGTTAAAGCAGGCTTACTTGTTGTTGCCTACCTCTTGAGTGCTGGTGAGCTCTTGAGTGCCATGAGTATGCGATACACATTAATATGTGTATAGGATACCGTGGATTGGCACTAGAGCAAGTGGGAGAAATTGTTAGGGTTGGTGCTCCGAGTGCCAATCCAGATCATATTTATGTCCGATTCATAAATACGAGCGATTCAATTTTCCATAATATTACTAATTTTAGTGGTAGCACCCTTGTCTTTCATACACTTATTCGATCTAATTGCGATTAGATATCTAATTATGATTAGATCGAAACTGAATCTGGTTAAGTGATACTTGTATATTAGACAAAGACCCTATGATTTACAGTATAGTGCGCAGTTACAACGTAGTTTGTAATTGACATTAGGAAGTGCAATATTAGTTGTATATCCTTAAATAAAGTTCCTGGTCAAGATTTTCTAACACGGGTCGGTTAGTAAAATCCGCTGAGACCAGTACATGTCGTATATCGTGACTTGGTCCGATAGTTTATCCCAGTGAACCATGAGTCTCAAGAGACTCGTATAGACATGTAGGCGTTTATTTGATAAGACACTGAACGACTCACTGAAGGTTTCCTAATAGATGGTACACCAACGTCAATATGAACCTTCTCGAGTTGAGCGAGCATAGTGGTCCTTTCGACTTGAGATACCACTATGGATATATGAGTTATCCTCCACACTTTGATGGCAGTCACTTCAACGATCTAGTCATGATCAGACCTCCGCTTGTTCGTTGGGTGTGGACTGATGCTCATGATATCCCGTGCATATCAAGATAGGATCCGTTAGTCCTTTGTACAGGGCATAGGCATCCAGCACATGTTTACGATCTTGAAAATCCATGGTTGTGGTATAACGTCGGAAACTAGTTCCGAGTGTTATTTCGTGATCGTAAATTGAAAGTCGACTGTATTATACCGAACGGATTTGACGTTCTGATCTATATCCCAGGTATAATACGAATGGCCTTTGACGGAGGGATTATACGTATGCTATGACCTCGACTTGCATAGTTTAGCGAGATTATCCGTGGTCATCATAATCCATGAGTGGGCGGATTATGGACACGAAATCAGATTTTGTGACGGATAAAGCTAAACTTAGAGAGTCCCACAATATGAAGTGTACTCGTTGAGCACTTGGGCAACTCGATATGACTAATATGGATTATTCATTATACTTCACCGGATTAAGTGAGTTAATTGAGATCGTTTAATCATTAAACGATAACACATGAAATTAGGGGATTTTGTCCGCTAATAATTATTATGTATTTGTATTTGATACATAATACGATTAGATAAACATTAATTATTCATCAAATGAGATTTTGACACATGCCATAAATATATGTATTTGTTATTTATTGTAAATAAAAATACATATATAATAATAATTACATTAATTGATTTTTGAATATTTAATTATTAAATATTTCATTAATTAATTAATCTAACTTTTCTATAAATGTTATGGAATATGTCCAATTATTATTGGACTAAGTGGCATGATTTAATTATACTTTGGTTTTCCTAATTTGATTGTCCAACATAAAGTGTAATTATTATTTAATTTGATTAAATTCATAATTTCCGCAAAATGCCCTTGTGAATGTCGGCCATAACAGTTTTAAATTAAAAAAAATTGTTTCTCTTTCTTCTCAATTCATCTATGGCCGAAACTCAGCAACAAAAAGTCTCTCAAAGGGTTTCCAAAATTGTTTGAAGAATCCTTGGAGAAATGAAAGGAAATTCAAGAAAAAAAAAGTTTAGGAAATTTGAGATTAAAAGGTAATCTGTAATCCCTAAACTTGGAAATTTATTTCTTGTTTTTCTTGAATTATTAGAATTTTTCTAGGGTTCCTTTTGTTTCTTAAATTGGGGGGTTTTGGTTGTTGATGATGGATTTGGAAGTGTATGCATGTGTGAAATTGATATTAGATGGAAATCAGTGTAATTTTGTCCAATTTATTCAATTGTTGAAGAGTTGTCATTCTAGAGTTGTTTATCCACTCTTAGATAGCCTAGAATTGTTCTAGAGTTGTTCGTTTGTGGTGGGACTCATTTGGTGTTGAGATTAATTGATTTAGTCTTGAAATTGTTGGATTTAAGCATGAAAATCAGGCAATTTAGTTTTCTGTGTAAGACCTGGAAATGAATCTGATTTTGTAATGAAATTATTTCCCTATGAATGTTTTGGATGTGTTTTGGGAGTTGGACCAATTTCCGGAAAGTGTTTCCGACTTGAAATAAGCGAAAACGGCCAAAAACGGCGTTACCGGGTGACTTTTGAGTCAACCGGGTGACGGCTGCGCAAACAGTGTATCCGTCACTGTTCGGGCAGACCATGAACTGCCCCGAGACTATTGGATCTGACCTGGGCAGTTTCCATAAGTGTCGAGTAGTCAGTTCGGTCAAAAACGTATTTTAGGCCATTTTGCGGAAAAACGGTTTTCGTAAAAGTTTCGCGAGTTTTCAACGATGTTTATGGCAATATTTGATATTGAATAAATAGGTTTAGGTGAAATATGAATAAATTATTCATATTAGATATTGAATAATTTATTTTATATTTTGAAAAAGTTTTAAAATACGATTTCGCCCTACCCGCGCTTCCGCTGCGCCCCATCGCCCAAAACCCCAACAGTGGGACTCTCTAGGTTCAAGTTTATTTATCACAGAAACCATTTTCATTTCCGTAATTTTTCCACTCACAAATTACGAAGATCACAGATGATCGAGTTGAACCATTGAAGTCGAAGTCATCGTATATATGTAATTCCTCTGTCATAGGTTATCCGAATTATTCCGGAGATATAAATTAAATGTCAAATCTCCGCTATGAACAATTCATGTGTCTTGATATAATTATGATTCTTCAATAAATATACGGAACTCGCTTTTGAATCATACATCGGCCAAGGATTTCAAAGAATCATAAATTGGACACCTAAATCCCCGTACACGGGACTGACAGATCCTCTCTCGATACATCACAGGATTTCATGAGTATCAATCTATACCCGACGAACAGGCGGAGGTCTGATCTTAAAAGATCATTGACATGACTGTCATCAAAGTGCGGGGGATATCTCACATATTCACAGTGGTATCACAAGTCAAATGAGCTAATATGATATTCAACTCGTAAAGATTCTTATTGACGTTGGTGTACCATCTATCAGGAATCTTTGAATGAGTCATTCAATATTTATATAATAAATACCTACGTGTCTATATGAGTCTCCCAAGACTTTTGGTTTACTAAGACAAACCATTAGAACGATTCTAATCTACGGCACGTATCGGTCTCACGGGTTTACTATTTGACCAAATATTTAAACCTTGACTAGGAATAATTAACGAATGTATTGTATTGTATTGTGACATTTCTCAGTAACAATTGCGGCGCTTTTGCAATTACGTCACGACTATTTATTCTAAGGTATTTTATGCCTTTACCATATAATAGATTATATTGATGAAAATTACTAAATTTTATTCATAATAAAACAGAAATGTACATTGTATTTATAATAAATTCAATAAAATTTGGCTCGTCGAGCACCAACTCCAATATTTTCTCCCACTTGCTCTAGTGTCAAATTTGATGGTATCTGATACCCATTACCTCTACATGTCTATCATATAGTCTTGGAGGCAAGGCCTTCGTAAGCGGGTCTGCTATGCTGTCCTCTTCAGATATCTTGTATATGACAACGTCTCCTCGAGCGATAATCTCACGAATAATGTGGTACTTTCGTTCCACATGTTTCGATTTTCGATGTACTTTAGGTTCTTTTGCCTGTGCAATAGCTGTAGGAAATGCTTTCCTTGCGCAGCGAAAACGCCTTAGGCACATGGATCGGACTTGAAAAATTTTCAGCCTTTCCCTTTGAGTGGCTGAATGCAACCAGTACCACCACTGAAAATTTGGTTATGTTTTAGATAAAATTCCAGCCTCAAAACTGCCCCGGAACAGTCCCCGAACAGCCCCGAATAGCCGCACAAAAATTGGACTGTTTTGGACCCGATTCGCGCCCAGCGTACTACCAAAATAGCCCCTGAAATGCGTGGACAATGGCTGTATTTCAGTTCTGATTTTTTACTTGAAAACAACCCTAACAAAACCCCAAAATACCACTATATGTTCCCCAAAAATTATGGATTAAAACGAAATCAAACCGAGTTTCGTTTTACCAAATAAGAGGAAGCAATGAACAAAAATAATGCTCACTATCGAGAGTGAAGAAAAGATGGAGAGAATGAGTTTTGGTTCAACACCACAAAGTCTGCCAAGCTATATCTCGTTACCAACAGAAATTAGTATGGGCTAGACTCACAAAATAATCCCTAAACGTTTTAGAGATTGAATCACACTTGGTTTTTGTTTTTAATTGCTTCTTATTCTTTCCTTTGGATTTTCTCAACACTTGAAAGAGAATGGAGAAGAAGACGATGAAGGCAAGGGTTAGAGAATGAGAGAGTATAGCAAAAATAAATAATTTTTCTTTTATACTTAGATTTATTTGTTTACAAAAACAAACAAATTCCTTTCCCATTCCAACCTCCAATTTTCGATGAAGGTGTAGTATTATTGTCAATTTTGTAACAACAAATCCTTAATTACTATAATTAAAATATTTGTTATAAAATTAAAGAGTCGTCACGTTTTAAAATGTTGTAACTTCCAAAACACTCCAAGGGTTTCCAAAACCCAAAATTTAGAAATTCCAAATTTGACCTCTATTGAATTATATCATATATAATTTAATAATATAACATCCCCGAATATGAGAGATGTCACCGGCAGGGGATAGCAGAACTAACCCCATAAGCCTCTCACTTCTCGACTATATTCTTTACTACTAAACAATCTAAATGCAGAGTCATGCACAGGGACCAAAGCCCAACTCAACAATCATGAAATATTTTTATTACTCATAACTGTGTACTCAACTATACTTTTCTTTACAACACTTTAATAAACACTTATAATGACTTATAGAACACTAATATATGCATGCAACTTTACTTTGACTCTGACTGGACTCTCATCCTCCTGACTTTGAACTGGTGTACTCCCAATCCCTAGTGACTGCATCAGTATCCATCTTCCCGAGCTTATCCTCAAAGAGTGGGGGGTTAGATCGCTATTCGATCTAAGTGAGTGGACAAGAAACTGAAATAATCAAATCAAAATATTATGTTTTTTTTAAACTAAAGTTTCAGAAAAACACTTCATATGAAATCTCTTTTCTGAAAACTCTTTCTGAAATGTTTTTAACAAATTTCTCTTTGAAAACTGCTTTTAAAAATACTGGTTTCTGAAAGCTATTTCTAAAATCTGATTTCTTGAAAACTATGTTCTGAAAGTCTGAAAACTGTGTGCTGTTATATGTCTGAAAAACCTTGACGTATGAGAGCGTTATGTATCACTGTCCCCTCATACACCTAACTGTAGCCAGCAGTGTAAATCCATGAATTTGAGGCATTACGTATCACCATCCCCCAAAGCATGCCACTACTGTCTCTGAAACTGGTGGTCTTGGGGCGTTACGTATCGCCGTCCCCGAAGCCACAAACTAGAATGAGGGTGCGGATCTATGCTACCACCCAAGCTCTGAAACTAGGGTCTAGGGGCGTTATCGCCGTCCCTCTAGCCATGCTCTAGGATCTGAGGGCATTACGTATCGCCGTCCCCTCAGACCTCTACATGTGCACATGTCCTCTTTCCGTCAATTTCATATCTATCAAGTTACATATTGGGGTGAGTTTTTCCCTCATGCCCCGAAAAACATAAAACTCAAGTTTGAAAAACATTTCTTTTCAAAATCACTATTATCTGAAAACAACTGTAAATAAATAATGATAACACCCTATGTGCTAGAAAAAGTAAGTCTGAATTCAAAAACTTAATAAAATCAGTTTAAGAAAAATGTCCACTCACTGTTTCGAAATCTGATTGGTACTGGATCCCTCGTCGAAGGAGATTGCGGTTCCTGTGGATAATCTACGATTGGAAACTTAATTAGCATCAACGTAGTATAATAATCATCAATACTTTACAATGCTTAAAGATATATCCATAAATCCATATACATGAGGCTTATGATGATCATAAATTAATATAAGATATTTATTCAAACTGATACGAGACCCTAAGGGTGGTCTCTAACACAGTAGGGCAGAACTGGGTGATTTAAATATAATTTCGGGGAAATTCTGTATCTTGCGTCGCAACGCAAACCCTTGGGCATCGTGACGCGCAACGCCCAGAATCCTATCATCATTTTCTTCTTGCGTCGCGACGCGAACTAGGTTTCCAGGATTCTGATTTCCTTCTCCAAATTCATCCAAAGCTCAAAACATTCAACTCCACTCCATATCAATGCTTCCATACTACAAACCAATATATATAACATCATCTTACACTCCATTTAACATACCTCAATCTTCCATTACATCAATAATCAATTTTTAATCCTTTATATGCACTTCACCAAATCATTCCTAAACTTAACAAATTGGGGTTTATCAATATTCCATTGTTTCAAAACAAAAATCATACAATCATCATCATGTCCATGTTCACAATACAACACAAGCATCAAATCATCAAACTTATAATTTAAGCAAAATTTGGGTTATGGGTTTCTCACCTCTTCCTCTTGATTTCCCAAATCTCCATGGTTGCCAAGCTCCTCAATTCTTTGTTTCTTACTTCTTTATCCTTCTTTTTATTCTTTTCTTTCCCCTTCTTCTTCTTCTTCTTCTTCTTATTTCTTCTCCTTATTTCGGCTTCTTCTTTTCCTCTTCCTCTCCGTTTCTTCTTTTTTCTTTTCATTTTATTTTCTTGATTTTATTTGTGAATTAGTGAATAGTGAACCCTTTATATAGTGGGGTCAATTGATATTTGGAAATTTGAAGAAAAGTGTAGAAATATGTGGAAAGTTTTAGAATCTTCCAATTAGACCCGAAATCACTATTCATCTAAATTATAACTTGCATTTTTGACCAGCTTCTGGTCCAAATTCGGGAAAATATTCAACGCAGAATTTATAGGTCTTAATATTATCCTTTCGGAGATATAAAATTCATAAAAATCTAAGTTTATATGAATAAGTTATGCCCCAAATACCACAGACTGTCCAAAGGGAACTCTGTACAGTTTCTTCCCGGGACTTCGAGGAATTTACCGATTGTTCCCAAAGTCGTTCCATGAATATATTTATGTCTCAATATAATTCATTTTATGTGCCTTTGTCCCATATGTGACAGTACAACTAAATACAGTAGTAAAAACTACCGATCGTTACAAATTCTCCCCCCTTAAATAGGATTTGTCCTCGAATCCATTCTGGTGTCTAACTTGCGGTTCTACAACATTTATCTTCTTGGCTCTAGTCTTAGCTAATCACTT
Organism: Zanthoxylum bungeanum; assembly: GCA_019454045.1. Lineage (NCBI taxonomy): Eukaryota > Viridiplantae > Streptophyta > Magnoliopsida > Sapindales > Rutaceae > Zanthoxylum > Zanthoxylum bungeanum. The sequence continues at coordinate 21,751 of SKCR01048073.1, forward strand.
GATCTTCCTCTTTTCTCTTTTTAAGTTCTTATTTCGTAAGACCTCTGCTGTGTATCTTGACTACTATTTTTCTGATTCCTTAGCTGTACTTAATATTCCTTATCTCCAAGGTCTATTTCTTATAGGTCTTTACTTATGCTCCAAAACTACTTAATTTGATCAGATTCTTAATAATTGGTACCTTTGACTCTCACTAAAGATTCTGATATCTTCATACCTGTACTCAGTATTCATGTTCTTCATTTGTCCAATTTGATCTTATTATTCTTCTCCATCACTTAACTATTAACTCTCTATACACATTTTACAACCTTCAGCAGTCTATGAGCTTCTCTCTTTAGGTTCCAAAATTTCTGCGTCCTAAGGGGGGTTTGGGGTTTTCTAACTTACTGTTATTTCCTAGTGATCCTTTTCGATTTGGTTATGATTAAAGTTCATATTCTTTCGTACTTTGCTTTCAAAGGTCGTTACTCACATTCTTGCCAATATTTTGTAGCTCGAGAATTCATTTTCTATGACAATTACAACTTCACACTAACTTATTTTTCCGTACTTATGATACGAATCTACCAAACCATCCATAATCACGGCTAAAACCATCCTGAACCTGAAGTGGTTCGCTCATCCTAGGCTAAATCGGGGTTCCTTATATGATTACTTAACCAAAATTTTCTTGTTACTATCTACTGTAACTTCTTACTTATTAAGTATTCTTTCCTACCATCGTTGCACCATAACAGCTTTACTCTCTAAACCTTTTCTTGGTATTCTTTTCATCATCTGTTTCATTCTATTATCTACTAAGAACTTCATTGGTCTATGTTCCTGCCTTTTTACCTGGGGAATATCTTCTTTCTTTACGTACCTATCATTTACTCAAACCTTGGTTTCTTGAAATATCTTCGAACTACACCTGAAGATCTCATCTCTTTGATCTTTCTTTACTATTCTTTTACATCAAGTCGTCTTCTATAGTCGATTTCATGTTAGGATACCTTATCTTTATTGTTTTCCATATTATAGTAAGCTTATTTTCTCGATTCCATACCACACTATATTTCTGTCAACGCTTTCTTAGTATCTTCTCTTATTTGTTTTCGCACCTTGACATTTTTGCTTTCAATCCTTGTATCAGCTAACCTTTTTATTTACTCTCCTACTTCGTTCTATAACTGAAACTGCTATGGGTTATATCTCTGTTCCCTTACTCGAAGGATATTTGTTCTCATATGTCATTGATTATTCTTAAAGCTATCCTTTTACATTCTTATCGTATGCTTAACTAGTACTTCTTCTCTTTGTTACCTTTTCCAATAGCTCCTCTTAATTTTCTTACTTAGGCTATCTCTTCCTTTTTTCTTATTATGTTTTGTTGCTGGTAGTAAGAATCTTATGTTTTAATCATTTATCACTATACTTATGCTTTCTCCTGGAGTATCTAAAGGTTACACTCCAGGTTAATCTTTTGTTACTGCCGTCGATCGAGGGTTGGGAGGGTGGGAATTATTCTCGAAGCTCTTCTGTTATGGTGATTCGGTGACACATTCTCTATGCCTAGGACTCTTGGGTACACCTGTCTGGTGTCTTTTCCTATACTGGGTATTATTCATAAAACTTATCTGGCTTGCCTTTTCTAACCTTACTGCTGGTCATTTACATCAACCAATCACTCCACATCCCATAAAATCCTTCTAGAAGCATACCTCCTAATAATTCCTCATATTGTCTCTTTATCATTTCTGTTGCTTGACTCTTTGCGATTACTATGTTCTTTTTCTGGATACTACTATAATCTCTTTACTATATTTCTTAAGGAACTCACTCTGCTACAAAGGTTCATTTCTTATCCTAGTTGCTCAAACTCATTTACTTTCTTGAAAACTCTATCTACTTCGACTACTAAGGACATCTTCTACTAAATATTTGATTCATACATTATTCTTTACCTAAAATTCTTCTTTTCAATACCATAAGGTTCTTTATAAGTAGTTCACTATGTTCCTACGAATCATTCTCCATGATCTTTTTATACTTCTAATATTTTTACTTTCTTGAGGGTTCTTTATTTCTATGAAGGTTTCTGCACTTAGCTCAACTTATTATAGCGTTAAACCTTCCCTTCTCATGTTGGTTCTTTGGATTCATCGACCTAGTTGTCGAGCTATCTTGTGATTTGTCTAATCTGATTTCGGGGAAATTCTGTGTCTTGCGTCGCGACGCGCAACGCCCAAAATCATGTCATCATTTTATTCTTACGTCGCGACGCAAAGTTCTTCTGGCGTCACGACGCGAACTGGGTTTCCAGGATTCTGATTTCCTTCTCCAAATTCATCTAAAGCTCAAAACATTCAACTCCACTCCATATCAATGCTTCCATACTACAAACCAATATGTAAAACATCATCTTACACTCCATTTAACATACCTCAATCTTCCATTACATCAATAATCAATTTTTAATCCTTTATATGCACTTCACCAAATCATTCCTAAACTTAACAAATTGGGGTTTATCAATATTCCATTGTTTCAAAACAAAAATCTTACAATCATCATCATGTCAATGTTCACAATACAACACAAGCATCAAATCATCAAACTTATAATTTAAGCAAAATTTGGGTTATGGGTTTCTCACCTCTTCCTCTTGATTTCCAAAATTTCCATGGTTTCCAAGCTCCTCCATTCTTTGTTTCTTACTTCTTTATCCTTATTCTTCTTATTCTTATTCTTTCTTCTCATTCTTCTCTCGGCTTCTTCTTCCCATCTTCCTATCGGTTTCTTCTTTTTTCTTTTCATTTTATTTTCTTGATTTTATTTGTGATTTAGTAAATAGTGAACCCTTTATATAGTGCGGTCAATTGATATTTGGAAATTTGAAGAAAAGTGTAGAAATTTGTGGAAAGTTTGAGAATCTTCCAATTAGACCCGAAATCAGTATTCATCTGAATTTTGACTTGCATTTTTTCCCTGCTTCTGGTCCGACTTAGGGAACATTTACAACTTGAAAGTTGTAGGTCTTGATCTTAGCTTTCCGGAGATATAAAATTTATAAAAATCTGAGTTCATATGAAAAAGGTACGTCCCAAATATCACGGGCTGTCCAAAGGGAACTCTGTACAGTCTCTTCCTAGGACTTCGAGGAATTTACCGATTGTTCCCAAAGTCCTTCCATGAATATATTTAAGTCTCAATATAATTCATTTTATGTGCCTTTTTCCCGTATGTGACAGTACAACTAAATACAATAGTAAAAACTACTGGTCGTTACAAATAATTAATAAGTAATAATTATCATATAATCATTTATTATAAAAACCATATATTAAACTTAATATAAAGTTACAAGTGTGACAAAATAACATTATTAATCATATTAATAATATATATACATATGTGAGCATATAATTGGACTATCCAATTATACCAAATTCGCTATAGTATATTGAGTTAGCACGGGACCAAATGGACCTACGGTTCCGAGCTCCAATAATCTCAAAATATCAATTAAGCTCTTAATTAAATATTCCGAATTATTAACTCTGGTTTATTCCACTAAAAACCCGAAGTTGCACTCTCGTTGCCGCATATAGTATATTAAGCCGAACCACGTCGGTGTCCATCGATATAGTCATTACATATAGATTAACCCTTCACAAGTATCTCGTAATTAGAGCTAGGTCATAATTTCCATTATACCCCTCTAATTATTTTTACCTTAAGTACTATTGATTTTCTAATGAACGATTTATTCATAATCATTATGAATTTTAATCTTTCTATTCATAATAGAAAGACTTGAGCGCTCTAACCGTTCAAATATCGAATCAACCCTTAAGGAAGATACTCTTTTACTTCTCACGAGAAGGAGTTAACTCCATTTCTATGTAAAATGTCCCCAGCTACACACCAGACCATCCCCCCAAAGTACGTAGCTATTGGTCGAGACTGCTACACCAATCTCACCTTATAAATCAAAGGACATAGCCTATTATACAAGAGTTCGTAGTACACTTAGGATTAAGATCAATCCATATATGACCATATAATAGATCGAAATAAATTTCTTTATTTAACGGATATTATAAGAAAGTCATTTCTATATTAGTCCAGTACTATATGATCACATCATACAAGGTGCCTCAATTCTCATGTCTCCACATGGACGATCCCGGATCAAGGTCGCTATACAATTATAGAATGGACCACAGCTATAGATAAATCAGAAACAAAGTACCCTTTTTTTTTTGCTCTCTATGGACTATTTTAGCTTATCAACTTCAAAATTAAATCCTCTTGTGTATGACACTTATACACTAAGTCTTAAGGTATATGTGTAATCTAGGGCAATCATGGTAATTTACAATATGCGAAATTTAAACAAACACTTCGATAAATGAATAATGCATCATTTTATTTCAAAACATATAAAACTGTTTACATTACAAGAAGCTCTAGGACATATATCCCAACAATCTCCCACTTGCACTAGAGCAAATGAGATATGTCACGTAATCCTAGACCATCTAGGTAACCTTTCAAACACTTTAGCCGACAAGGTCTTTGTAAACAGATTAGCCAAGTTATCTGCGGATGCAATCTTTGGGACAATAACGTCTCTTTTCTGTACTATCTCTTGTTGGGTTTCTACGGTCTAACCAGGATCGATTCAAGCAATGAAACACATGTGCGAATACAACAAGGAAGTTGCGGAATACTTACAATGATCGGTTGAGCGATGCGACGAAGAACAAAAACTTTTTCTGCCCTCCTTGGAAGCTCACGGCAGTGCAGATTTTTGTGTCCTCCATTTTCGGCCATGGATGATCCACCAAGCTCCAAGCTTTGCGATGTGATTCCATGCTCACGGGTGCGGTTCCCTATCACCTTCGCAAGACTCCTAAAGCGTGCTAGCACTCCGAAAATTTTGCCGCAAAATTTCCTATTGCTTTTTCATCAACTCACGGTGAAACCAGTGAAAAGAGAAGAAGAAAATGGCCTTAGCCGAGAGAGAAGAGAGGAGGGAGGAGATAAATTTGTTGTGTGTAAAATGTATCTAATACCAAAAATGAAAATTCAAATACCAATTATTAAAATAATGGTATATGTCTTTCATGCTTTCACACAAGAGTGATTTACACTCAACCAACAACTAACAACTTCCATCACTTTAAAGCAACCAAGTTGACTAGTTGATGTGACGCTTGATGTGACTTGTGGGTCGCACTTAAGTTCACAATGCGAGTGCGCCCGCAAATACTCTCGGGCTCGGGTTCGCTAATTCCAAATTAACAAATTTTCCGTTGCGACGTAATTAAATAATTATGCCTAGCAAAATCACTATTCACGTCGCTAACAAATTAATTCTAAATTAACTCGTTTGCCCGAATTAAAATCCAATTTCAATTCCGCGTCGAAATCCAATTTCGTATAATATATCGAATATATTATTTTATCGATTAATTCCAAATTAATCCTTTTCTCTCTTTAATGAATATTTTATCCTAGATAAAATATCTCTGTAATTAATTCCAGATTAATTTTCTCTCTCATCTAATTAATCCCAGATTAGTGAAGTGCGAGTCATACGTCATCGTTGAATCTTCGGGAAGCGACCCATGAGATCCCCAGATATGTTGGCAGTAAATCCGGTCGTCGGACTATCCGAACACGTACGTACCTAGTACTATATTTGTACCGATTTACAAGACAAGGTTGGCTTCTAGCAAAGCGCCATGCCTACCCAATTCTCCAGAAATATCTTTACAGAAATATGTGATCTATATCAGGCGTTATATACGTAGTATTGCGTATTTCGATCCAGCATCGGATGTCACGTGCTAGGCTTGGGGCTGGAAATGTGTCTGCCCCGTACGAAGCACATATCGGATCTCTAGTAACTAGTCTCTATAATCGGATAAACATGACCTAGTCATAATATCCCGATAGCTGCAGCATATAAGAGAACAAGTTCCGTATCCTACGTGACCATCATCTCCACTATGACTGGAGTGATACTTCCATCTCGACATCACACCCAACACACTACGATTCTCAATATACCCAGCAGAGGCGTACACAGAACCTGTTAAAGCCCTGGACGACCAAAACCAAAGTATATTGATTGTCGCAAGTATTAGCGGTGCAAGTCTCAGGTTAAGACCAAATACACCTACCCTAATTCGGACTTCCATAGACACATAGTCATACTACCAATGGAATTCCGAGGGGTCTATCCAGAGCAAAGCTGCTTCTGTACCATCGGTAAACACAACCTCCTATTACACTTGCATGAGTATCATTTACCCAAATATATGAGAACTATGCTGTTATGCCCTCACAACGCGCACAAGTTTAATACTAGTCTTTTACGCATTATCGATGTCCAATCTCGATAATACTCTGACTAGGGATATTTAATGATTAAACCTTCGCGGATTGATACTGTCTCATATCATCTCAATCCAGGAACTAATTATATGGACCTTCTATCATTTATACATCTTGGTGATCTAATCACAAATGATAAAAGAGCAATTTCCTTTGTCACATAGTTAATTTGTACAACAACACCATGATCTGTACAAATAGTGACAATATTGGTCATAACTGTCCAACATCTCTCTGATGAGATGATATTTCCTCTCTATATGCTTTCCCCTCTTGTGGCTTCTTGGTTCATTTGAATTTGCCACTGCACAACTATTATCGAAATAAAGTGTGAGTGGTTTATCCATATTTGGAACAACTTCCAGATCTCCCAAGAAGTTTCTCATTAGCTTGTGAAGCTGTCACATCTAGTTGGATTTTAGATTCTGCTTGTCATGTTTACATTTTCAGTTCGTTGCAGGTGTTGAAGGAAAGTAGACAGCTGAAATCTAGAGACATGCAGTTACAGTTCGGGGGTGGTGACTATCTGGATGAGATTGCAGTAGGGTTATGCGCGATTCCCTTACCTAGTGGGAGACTTTTACTGTATGACTGTTATGTTATACCGGGATACGTAGCAAATATTATACACTTTTTGTAGTAGATACATAGGGCTATCATATAAATATTAAGAACTGTTCCTTGTATTTATATTATAGAAATAATATCCAGATCCTTTGTTGTCCAAATGAACATGGTCATTACATTTTGCACACTTCTCGATATATTTTGAATACTAGAATAAATTATCTGAAATAAATAATACTAAACTTTGGCATATGAGGTTAGGTCATATAGGCGTGAAACGCCTAACCCAATTAGTTAGGAATGGTTTGATTCCGGATCTCATCATTAAACATTATCCAACCTGTGAACCTTATATTCGGGGTAAAATGACGAAAGCCCCATTTTCGGGTGTAGGACACCGTGCCACTGACTTATTGTAACTCTTACATTGTGATGTATATGGTTCTATGAGTCAGACGGCACACAGTGGTTTTTCATACTTAATTACCTTTACCGATGATGTATCATAATACGGTTATGTTTATCTGATGAAACATAAATCGAAAACATTTGAAAAGTTCAAAGAATTCCAAAATGAAGTAGAAAAACAAACTGGACAATATATTAAATGTTTTCGATCTGATCGAGGCGGTGAATATATGAGTGGGGAGTTCATTGATTATTTAAAGGAGAATGGGATTCTCGCTCAATATACTCATCCTGGTACTCCATAACATAATGGAGCGTCAGCGAGGAGAAATCATACATTACTGGATATGGTCCGATCTATATTGAGTTTTACAGATTTACCCTATTACTTATGGGGTTATACTCTTTTAACTACCGCAAATCTTTTGAATAAGATTCCTTCCAAAAATATTCCTATGAATCCTTATGAGATATTGACCGGTATGAAATCAAATCTTAATTATATTAAGGTTTGGGCCTGTCCTGCATACGTCAGGGTGGCTCAACATAATAAGCTTTTTCCTCAGGATAAAAGTTCAGGTTTATTGGATATTATTCAAATATGAAAGGATATTTGTTCTATGATACTGAGCATCGAAATGTGTTCGTAGCTCGCTTTGGAAATTTTCTAGAAGTATAATTTTTGTCTGAAGGAGGTAATCATATACAAGTTGAACTTGATGAAGTACAACCAGAGACAAACGAACCAGCTAAGGACCCTGAAGTTCAAGAAGATGAATAACCTTTATTACCCACACTTTGTAGGTCACAAAGGGTATCTAGATCTCATGACTGCTTGTATTTGATAGAAGAAAAAAGTCTCAATGTTCTCTTAGTTGAAGAGACTGACCCTTTTACCTATAGAGAATCGATGTTGGACATCGACTCCGTGAAGTGGCAAGAGGCCATGAAATTTGAGTTTGACTCAATGCATGAGAATCAAGTTTGGGACTTGGTTCCGCTTCTCTGAAGGAATTGTTCCTATCGGTTGTAAATGGGTTTACAAAAGGAAGCGCGGGCCTGACGAAAAATTTGAAATCTTTAGGGCCCGATCGGTAGCTAAAGGTTACACGCAGTGACTTGGTGTTGATTATGATGAAAAATTTTCGCCAGTTGCGATGCTAAAGTCTATACGAATTTTATTGTCTATTACTGCTTACCATGATTACCAGATTTGGCAAATGGTTGTCAAAACAGCTTTTCTAAATGGATTTCTTGACGAAGAAATCTATCAAGAACTGCCGGAAGGTTTTTCATCTAGCGAGAACTCATGCATGGTATGTAAGCTTAAGAAGTCCATTTATGGACTTAAACAAGCTTCACGAAGTTGGAATATTAGATTCGATGAGATAATCAGATTATTTAGTTTTCTCAAGAATTCAGAAGAATCATGTGTGTATAAGAAAGTCAGTGGGAGTATGGTGGTATTTTTAGTTCTCTATGTTAACGACATCCTGATCATTGGGAATGATATCAGGATGATACAAGGCATCAAAGCTTACCTCTGTAAGAATTTCTCCGTGAATGACCTGGGTGAATCTTCTTATGTCTTAGGCATAAAACTCTATAGAGATAGAAAGAGGAACTTATTGGGTTATCCCAATCAACGTACATTGGATAAGATCTTAGACTGGTACAATTTTGGTAACTGTAAGACATGAATATACGATTCAGACATGGCTACATCTTTCGAAGAAGATGTGTCCACAACTAGAAGATGAGAAGATTAGAATGTCTATCAGCCTTATGCTTCATGTTTGGGCAACATCATGTATGCCATGTTATGTACTAAGCCTAATATCAGCTTTGCAGTTAGTATGACTAGCAAGTATCAGTCTAATCTAGGTAATGACCATTAAACATATCCTAATGTATCTTAAAGTTACTAAGGATAAGTTTATGATTTGTGGAGGAAATGAAATGCAAGTTAATGGGTATATGAATTTCGATTTCCAATCGGATCCTGATGATAGAAAGTCTACATCAGGATTCGTGTTTACCCTTAACGGATGAGTAGTTTGTTGAAAAAGTTCCAAACAGGGTTCCACAGCTGATTCCACCACTAAGGTGGAATATATTACAGCTTTTGAAGCTGTAAAATAAGTTTTTTGGGTTAAGAATTTTATCATAGAGTTGGGAGTATTCCCAAGTATCGAGAATCCGATTCCGTTAAATTGTGATAATAATGGAGCCATTGCACAAGCAAAGGAACTGAGGGCGCATCAGAAGTGGAAGAATGTGGAACAGAAGTACCACATCATTCGAGAGATTGTGTCGCGAGGGGACATTGTCGTGAGCAAGGTCCTGAGTGAAGATAATATAGCAGACCCGCTTACCAACGCCATTCCTCCAAAATTATTTGATAAACAGGTGGAGTCGATGGGTGTGAGATAGAATCGATATTGGTACTAGAGCAAGTGGGAGAATTTGTTAGGGTTGGTGCTCGGAGTGCCAATTTCTTATGTATTTCCTGGTAAATACTTATGAAAATATTTATTATGAATAAAATAAACAGTTTCTATTATATAACATCTCTTTATATAAGGTAAAGACGTAATTGACCTTAGAATGATTAGTTGTAATACAGTTGCAAAAACATCGCAACTGACATTGAGTTGTTTCATAATAGTATCATTTCTTTAACAGTTTCTGGTCAAGTAACCAGCTGAGACCGGTACATGTCGTATATTTGAATCTTGGATTTCAATGGTAGATTCTCAATGAACCATAAGTCTTGGTGACTCGTATAGACATGTAGGTGTTTATATTGGATAAACACTGAATGACTCATCGAAGATTTTTAATGGATGCTACACCAACGTCAATAAGAATCTTCACGGGTTCAGTATCATAATGATTCTTTGACTTGAGATACCACTGTGGATATATGAGATATCCTCCACACTTTGATGGCAGTCACGTCACCGATCTATTAAGGTCAGATCTCTGCCTGTTCATTGGGTGTGGATTTATCCTTACGATATCTTGTGTATGTCAAGATAGAATCCGTCAGCTCTGTGTACAAAGCATCGGTATTCAATATGAAATTAGCAATCTGTTATATCCATGGCATGTGGTACCCTGTAGAAGTGAGTTCTAAGTGTTATTAAGAGGTTTCTAATAGAAACAATGACGTGATTATATCGATAGAGATTTGATATTTATATCTAAATATCTGGAATAATCCGGATACATGGGATGAATGGATTATATGTATACAATGACCTCGACCTATATGATTCAGCGAGTTTATACGTGGTCATCATAATTTACAAGTGGGTAGATTATGGACACGAAATTGGATTACGTGATGGATATGCATAAACCAGAGACTCACTAATGAAATATACTCTTAGAGCACTAGAGAAACTTTTATGAATAATATTGATTATTTATAAATCATTTAACGGTTAAACGAAAGATACATGCTTATGGTCCTTTTGATCATTTCCTAATTAATATGTATTTGTATTTAATATATGATTTTATTAAATACACTTTCATTAATTGTCAAATTATGATATTTGAAAAATATCATTAATATATGTATTTGGATTATTTAAAGTAAATATAATGCATATATTTAAGATATTAGTATTTAAATTTTTTTTAATTGTTAAATAATTAAAATATAAATATCTACCATTATGATAAAGTTAGGAAATGATTAAATAGTGTAAATATTGGACTTTACACTAAAGAAATAATTGCCAAATTGGATTTGACTTCTTTAATTTTGGTTTGAAAAATGAAAATATCGTTTTCTTTTTTTAAGGCCAAATTCGGCCAACCCTAATCATATATAAAGCTTTTATTTTTTTCATTTGGTTCACACAAAGTGTTGAGCCTCTAAAGTTACAAAAAGAGTTGAGAGAAGAAAGTGAAGGTTTATGAAAGAAATTGAAGAAAACTTCAAACAAAGTAAGTTTTTTCAACTTTTCTTAGATTATAAAATTGTTTCTATTATTCTTCGCTACAACATGCATTGCTTGGAATTGTTTCTACTCTTTTGGTTTTGTCATAAGTGTGTTGGAATTTTAATGAAATATGTATGCATGTATGTTTATCTAAGTAAGCTTATTAATGGTTAATAAGAATATTTTTGATCATTTGATGATCTTGTTGTCATTCTAGAGTTGTTAGGTCACTCATTGATGACCTAGAATTGTTCTCGAGTTGTTTCAAAGTGGTGAGACTTGTTTGGTGTTGTATAGATTAGATTAAAGTGCTGGATTTGGTTAATTTTATTAATTTGATTAATTTGAGAAATTAAGATTCTTAACCTAAATCAAAATTGGGGCTTTTCATATTTGTATTTTATAATAATGTATATAAGATATACAAATCATTTGGTGTTCATTGGAAATCATCTAAAGTTATATCTAACAAATTTAGACCAAAATGCACAAAAATTAAACTTGGAGGTGCACTCGGCTATTTGGTATTTTTGGGGATTTTGTGTGTGAGTTGTATTTTGATATATAAAATATTTATAAATCATTTTTGTAGTTATTTGAAATCAATTAAATTTGTATTTGACAAATTAGGACTAAAATAATCAAAATGTAAACCTTTGGGTCTCACGGTAATTAAGAAAAAATTATGGATTTTCAGTAAAAACTAAATTTTTGAGTATTGAGTAATTAGAATAAATTAGTTTATTTTAATTACCTAAGAAAATTATATTCCACTGCGTTACCTGGTTATACCCCATAAAAACCCCTACATCTATGCCCTAGGGCGTTCTACCACGTTTGGGTCTACCTCTGACTACAACATGATAGCTGAATAAACGAACGAGGAAAAAAGGTCAATCAAATTCTTAGGAAATTTAGAATAAAAGGATAAGACATACCTCGAGATAAGGATACCAAAGAGACGACCTCTTATATATTAGTACCCTGGGTATACTACCTATATAAGGAACTGCTACTCTCTCACTGTAGTTACTATTCCCATAGACCATGCTCTTATACCAACTTTGTAACATCCATAATGCGGGAAGGTTACAGGCAAATGACAGATCCCACTGCCACCTAAGTCACTGACTGAACTAGAGAAATACTTATTTTCTTAACTCAATAACTCTTCATCTTATCAATATGTAAGCACACACTTTTCATAAAACTGTTTTATTACATGAACCATAAGAAAGTTTACATAGACTGAGTACTTTATACAATCATATACATGTCATACATCAAAAGAAACCAAATCACAAGCTAAATTCTATATAAACGTAGATATGACATGATGGACTGCTATAACTAGCAACTTTAGTGCTGCTCTTGTCCCCGATCTATGTCTCCAAAAGATGGTTATGGCTCACCAACTAAAAGATCCTTCAAAACTGGAGAGTGGGCATGAGAGGGGGGGTTAGTCCTAAAGAACTTAGTGAGCGGAGCTATAAAATAGAAAACAATATTAGAAACACTGTGGTGGGGCGTTATATCTCGTCGTCCCTCTAGTCCTGCTCTACATATGCACATGTTGTATCCGTCAATTCCATAAGTTATATCTGAGATGGGTTTTTCTCCCATCCCTTTAAAATCATAAAATCATACCTTGAAATCATTTTAATCATATCTCAAGTCATTAGAAATTGGTACTTTAGTAAAATTTTGATAAAACTCATTTAAAATAGGGGAAGTAGAAATTTCTATTTGAAAACATAAAAACTTTGAAATAAGTACTCCACTGACATTGCCACGGCAAGTCTGGTGATTTTTCTAGCGTAGGTGATCTTCGAGTGCCTTGACGTCGATCTAATTGTCAAAGAAATCTTTAGTTCCCTTGCAATTGATAAGAAAGAAAATGTAATGTATGATTGACATTTTATGCTTGTAACATGACATAATATGTGTATATACTATTATACGAGATCTTTAGGGTGCCCTCTAACTTTTTAGGGTAAGGTTCAAGTAGATAAAGTTGTCCCTGGAAAAACTTGGTCACGTGTCGTGACAATAGACCTATGGGCGTCGCGACGCTCACACTAGCTGTTTGTTGGGGTTGGTACTCGGAGCGCCAATCCGAATCTTTTTTATGACCGATTCATGAATACAAACGATTCTTTTTTTTTTCATAATATTACATATTAATGGTTGCACCTATTTTTTTGTATATACATATCGATATGATTACGATTAGATTGAAACTAAATCTGATTTACAACGTAGTGCGCAGTTACAACGTAGTTTGTAATTGATATTGGGAAGCGTCACTATAAGTTGTATATTCTTAAATAAAGTTCCTGGTCAAGATTTACTGACACAGGTCAGTTAGTAAAATCTGCTGAGACCAGTACATATCGTATATCGAGACTTGGTCCGATGGTTTATCCCAATGAACCATGAGTCTTGGGAGACTCGTATAGACGTGTAGGTGTTTATTTGATAAATGCTGAACGACTCACCGAAGATTTCCTAATAGATGGTACACCAACGTCAATAAGAATATTCTCGAGTCGAGTAGCATAATAATCCTTCGACTTGCGATACCACTGTGGATATATGAGACATCCTCCACACTTTGATGGTAGTCACGTCACCTACTCGTTGGTTATGGACTCATGCTCATGATATCCTGTGAGTATAAGATAGAATCCGACAGTCCTGTGTACAAGGCATATGTATCTTGTACGTATTTGCGATCTAGTAAATCCATGGCCATGGTATACTTCGGAAGCGAGTTCCGAGTGTTATTTAGAGATCGTAAATTTGTAAGTCGACTATATTATACCTAAGGGATTTGATTTTCCTATCTATATTCCCGGTATAATATTAATGCTTGTGATGAAAAGATTATACGTATGCAATGACCCCAACTTGCATAGTTTAACAAGATTATATGTGGTCGTTATAATTTACGAGTGGGTGAATTATGGACACATAATTTGATTTCTTGATAGATAAACCTAAACTTAGAGAGTCCCACAATATGAAGGGTACTCGTTGAGCACTTGGGCAACACGTTATGAATAATACAAATTATTCATAATACTTTATCGGATTAAATGAGTATATTCGAATCGTTTAAGGGCTAAATGAAAAACACATGCATAAGGGGTATTTCAATTATTTCCTAATTAATGTGTATTTGTATTTAATATATGATTTTATTAAATACACATTAATTAATTGTCAAATAAGATATTTGACATATATCGCAAATATATGTATTTTGATTATTTAAAGTAATATGATACATATATTTAGATATTTGTATTTAAATAATTATTTAATTATTTAATTGTTAAATAATTAAACTAATTAATATATATATATATATATATTTATTTATTTATTAGGAAATAATTAGTGTAAAAGTTTGACTTATTTGCATTTACGATAAATGTTGTCAAATTTGATTTGAATTCTTTAATTGATTACATAAATTACAAATGACCAAATTGCCCCTCCCCTAATTCTGTCCAAGCATTTTATATAAAGTGAAAAATCATTTTTCCTCTTTCATAACTCCTCAATGGTTAAAATCCTCTCCATAGAAAGCTCCCAATAATATTTCTTGAGAGACACTTGAGAGAAAATGATAAAATCAAAAAGAAAGCTTAAATAAATTAGGAGATTTTGAAGTAATCTTCAATATTCTTAATCTTAGAAAGTTTTTTTTCTTGTTCTTGAGTATCTAGAATAGTTCTAGGATTTCTTTCTTTCTTGGATTTTGGGGCTTTTTGGTTTGGATGATGGATTTGGAGACTTAATGCATGTGTGAAGTAAGATTGAGTAATATTAATGTAATATTAGTTCAATTTTATCATTTAATGACTTATTTCCATTCTAGAGTGTTATGAAGACTCTTATAACTCTTAGAATTGTTCTTGAGTGCTTCATTGGTGGTGGCTTTGATTGGTGTAAATATTAATATAATTAATGTTGAGAAAATTAAATTTAAAGCATGAAAGTTTATTATTTTTGCATCCAGATCAAATCTGGAAATCTGGAAACTTGGTGATGCAAAATATATTATTTAAATGTATTGGATGTGTATTGGGCATTGGAATAATTGCCGGAAATTATTTCAGAGTGGAAATATGCAAAATCGGTGAAAAAGAGTATTATCGGGGTGTGTTTCGAGCTTACTGGTTAACAGTTATCCAAATAGTTAATTGGTCACTGTTCGGACAACCCATGAACTGCCCAAGTACTATTAGGGCTGGCCTGGGCAGCCCCTATAATAAATGGTTGGTCGGTTATAGCAAAAACATGTTTTATGTCATTTTACAGAAAAATATTTTCGTAAAAGTTTCGCGATGTTTTCTAAATTATTTATATTGTTATTTGATAACAAATATAATATGTTTAGGTGAAATGTGAGTCAATTATTCATATGGAATTTTGAATAAGTTATTCGGTAAGTTTAAAAGTTTAAAAGTTATGATTTTGCCCTAACCGCGCCTTCCACCGCGCCTGACCACAATAAAATTGTATCAGAGCGAGTCTGATCCTACATCTATTACATTTGTCAAGCTTGATATGTGATATTTAATCCAATTTTTTTTATTTTTACATGCATGTGAAATTTAATTTGATTAAAATAAAAGTGTATGACATATTTTTGGAATATCCTCGCTTAAATAAGGTTTTAAAGTAACGAGTTTTATGAATACTTGTTTATAGGTCCGTATTTCAGTACAGATGTGATTGTTTTCCTGATGATGTAGTTGTATCATGGCAAAGCTGTACAGTTTTGGCTGATGGAAATTCATTTGCGATGGTAGAACTTACATGATAAGAGACAAATTCAAGTGAAAGTGCATTCCTGAACGTGCCAAAAATTTTGAAGACTACATCGATAGCTTGAGTTTGTCATTGCCAAAGTGAAGCCTTTATATGCTTCCTATGAACGTGCCAAAACTGTCACAACGAGAAAAAATCAGGACTAAAATCAGGAGTCACAGTGCGTGTGATTGACAATGAATTGTCTACTTATGAATATACATAGGCGAGAACGTGCCAAAACTGTGAGTCAAAATATATTCATGGGTCCACTTCTCACTATGGAACTAAATTTAATTAATGAATACTCATTTTCTGTTGGGGATTATGGTATTACGTAAAGTAGTGGGAGGCACTACTGGGATAAAAATCCATATCTAAAGCGATGTGTAAAAATATGAAAATTGCAGCTTATGTTTTCCTTATTCTATATGTAGATATAATTAAATTTTTAATCTACTGCATGTATATTTTATATATGTTTTCTGACTTATGGTTACAGATTTCTAGAATAGGTTCTAGATTAAGAGTAAACTTGGATATTGTTAGATTAGTCTAAACCATCGGGAAATGTTCTTCTCATTTTCTTGAAAAACCAAGATGGTTGGTGACTTAGTTACTAAGTCAAGATAGGTAATCTAAATAGATATATGTTTTAAGATATAATTATGTAGAGAGAATAGTTTCTTGTGTAGTAAGGATTGACGTGAATTAGTTCATATCTCGAGATTCTTGATTGGCATTAAGAAAACCCAGTAAGGTATTTTTTTTTTCTGATAATGATATTTCTTGGCTTTAGTAACAATTAGAGGTCACGTGTCTGACACTATTTGCTAATCAATTATTTGCAATTGTTGTGAGTAGTTGAAAGAAAATTATAAAGCTAATGAAAATAAATATGTATAGTTGTGTGCAGAGAATATTGATTCTCACAATATGACAACTATAGGTATTGGATACAAGATCTCCCATCTATTTTTTTTGAAATATTGTTTAATGATTGTTTTGATATTTGATATCAGAACTTGCGATTGGATAGTTACGTGTTCTATATAAACAATTGTTACATATTTTAATAGACTAGTGGTGTCATTGACGAAGTAATAAACATTAAGAAAAATATTCTGTTAAGTAAATAACTTAGAATATTACTTTGTGAGATTTTATCATTTGAGCATTTGATGCTTATTCTTTATGGTAAATGATGGTCTGATACGAGATCACACCACATATCCTTATCCATTTAATGAATATTGTATTCGGGAATGTGATTAAATCTCATTTAACCAATGATTGTCATTCGAGCATCAGATTTATTAAACTGATATATTAGATGTACATAGTTTAATGAATTGTAAATTGCTTAAGGTGGTTTTCTTTACTTTGTAACTTAGTCTATGAGTTGTCATGACTTAGTTACATGTTTCTGATGAAACACGGATAGAATATTTTGACTGGTTCAAAGATATTCGATCTGAAGTTTTGAAAAACTATATCTTTAAAATTCATTGTGAGTTTTGAATTGTTTAAAGATGTTTGATATTAACTAAGGTTCCACTAGTTTCTACAGTTACGTATGTGATATGTATATCTAGAAAATTCGATTCTTGAATAGTTTGACATTTGAATCTTTCTTTTGTATAATGGTTATATAATTCAAAGTACTTGAGCCTCAGAGGTACAAGTAAAATTTTATCATTTATTCTATTTAATAGAATATTGTATTCTATTTGATAGAATATCTTTTTTACGATCCCGAGTAATAAATATTATTTTATTACTTAGTTTATAACAACGAATGTTTACCATTGTTGAAAATACTTGAATTATTGAAGTCAATTGTGAGAGTGATAAACTATAAATGGAACTACATAATTAATAAGATGGAAAGACCACTAGACATCTTCCATATAAGTCCAATAGGATGTCAAAATCATTTACGAAATATTTGATACTTAATGGTTCAGTTATTTTCTTATTGAAGAAAGTTATCCTATATCTTACAGTGGGAGCGATATTTGATATCGATTTTGGAAGTTAGCATTAAACCAAAGATCTGAGATTGTTCAAAACTTACTACTATCAAGTTTTGAACTTGGTTAAGCTTTCGTTATGAATTGTTCCTAAAGTGTGCAAATGGTTTGCGCAGCAAAAGCAAAGTGAGCTTATTAAGAGTTTGATCTTTATAGTATGACAATGAGAAAAGTTATACTTAGCTATCTATTGTAGATTATTAGGAAACTTGTCTCTAGTTGCACTAATTGAACAATTAAAAATCTATTTGTTAATATTGATATTAAACTATGTATTTTAGATAGGAATGCAAAGTGCCATTTTTGAATGGTTTCTTCTGATAAGAGATTTATTGTGAATTCTTTGTTTGAAGAGTTCATTCTAGAATGGCTCTGGAGTTTGCATTCGTCTAAGATTGCAATTTGGTTTACTAGCTTATAGAGCCTATTGTAGACTCGGATGAGCTTTTCAGAAATCTGTGTTCTCTATTTTGATATCAGTCAAATCGACTGATTTTATCAAAGCATAAAGAATACATATTTGATAGTAGGGTTAGTGGGAGCGTGCAAATTTCTTTCTAGTGTTATATATCATAACAACATTATCATTATCAATGTAATAATGAGATGTTTATGAGGTAAAAGGTTTACCTAAGCCTTCTTTTATCCTTGAAAGTAGTGGGAGCAGTCTTTGTTATATTCGATATTAAGTTTTATATATAATATAAAACTAAGAGACATGTGAGATACTTTCATTAGTCGTACATTAGATATGATCTAATAAAAGACAAAA